>MU753561.1:59921-92637 GCA_026770625.1 Nicotiana glauca
ATTTTAGTTAATTTCTTCATTTTAGCATTTAACTATTCTGTTCATCTCCAAACAAGACCCTTTATTTGGTCGATTTTTCCTCTGGACACAAGCGAATAGGGTATGAATCATGTAGTCGAACCATTAAATATCGACAAAACAGTTAATCTCGGAAAATCACCTGTGTGTCCAAACGCTTGAATTATCATGTAGGTTCTCTGGGATTGTATTTGTTTCCCAATGTGTATATATAAAATCGACTAAATAAAGGTTGTCAACTAAAATGGTTTTAAAACTGAGGAGGCAGGATAATAGGCACAATTACCAGCACTGCGTCGGTTTTGAAATCATACTGAGCCGGAAGATGCTCAGTTATGATAGCTTCAATGGGTTTGAGTTGATCAGGATTGGCTCCCAATGTGATCAACTCATTCCCTTTAGACTGTTACTCTCTGATATTAGACCATTCTGCCTTGATCATTGTTTGAATTATAGGATTGGTATATAGCTATATAATTTGGTTGATTAACAATCAGTGTTAAATGGAAATTTTAAGGGGGCTTTTATACTGGTTTAAGAAGCTTAGGCAGGGGCAGTATTTCCCAGGGGTTTAAGGGTAGTTTGGGACTTAATAGGTTCTGTTTAATTAGTCCAAGAAGGCTGTCTAGTTGGCTATTAAAATAACCCTAGGTTTTAAAAATAGTGGTGTTCCCATGACAGCATGGGAGTTAATTGAATACTATAATGCACCCATCGCTCTTGAATAAAACAATAGGGGACAAGGGTGGGGAACCAAATAGTTGGCATCAAGAAAAGTTTAAGGCATGGGAATCTAAGGGGTATGGGCAGAATGTGGTCTAAAAGTTTCAAGACAGACCTCTAAGGTCTGTTCTTGGCTTATAAATAGGAGGTTTTTCCAACTAGTTGGTTGGGGGTTGGTTGGTTTTTGGAGGGAGTAAAAAGAACAATCTCTTAGATAGTCAGTCTTTTCTTCTTTCATATAGTCTGGGGTTACACATTCAGGGGTTGGTTTTGAAAGCTAGACCTCAGAAAAATCTAGGCTGGATTTTTTAGAGTGAAACAGAGAGAAATAGGCTGGATTCCGACAGTGGGAATTCAGTCTTCGATAGCGCAAAAGAAAACAGAAATCAGAGACTATCTAGTCTATTTTCGAGTGGCTTATACCTCATGTTGTGTTGTTTTGGATTCATGTCTGCTTTTCAAGCCTCCATTGGATTTTTGTTTGAATTCTCTAGTTGCTACTGGATTTTCTGGGGTGTTATTTGTTGCTGGATTTTTTGGTTCGGTTTAAAATCTCTCCCGAGGTTGTCTATTTTGGGGTTTTGCTCTGAACTTGGTTCTTGGTTCTTCTACTGTGGGTTGCTGGTTCTTGGTTATTGACTGCAGTGTTACTGCTGTTGCTGTACTGCTGAAATTGCTACTATTTTACTGATCATCCTCCATCTCCTTTATTTCCGAATATCAGGTACACAATTGGAACTCCTTGTAAAGATGAATTGGAGCATGAAATACAAAATGAAAGGCTGAAGTTCTATGATCTAGCTTAAATCTTATTATGAATTAGTTTGTATGTATATACAGTAGCTAAGTTCATGGAACCATGTAATAACTTTAGTATGAATGACTAAGTACTGAAAATATGGTAGTTTAGTGTGTAAACACCCTTCCTATGCATGTTAATTAAAAGGGGAACTAATGATATAGTATGCCTGTTTCGCTGTCTTCAACTGGCTTCATTTTAGCCCATTCAAGAAAATGCTTCGAATCTTTCCGTTAAATCGCTTAGTAGTTTGAGTTAAATTATTGCAACTTGCATACGTAAATTCCTAAGAACGGACTGCCCTATCATGTTATGTTTGGATTTAACAATCCGCGTTCAAAACCTAACTATAACAATTCGTAAGCATGCAATCAGCTATGACATTTTCTTTATCATTAGAGATAAGAATGAGTAGAGAATCTTAGTTGCTTTAGGATCGGCCTTAATAAAAGAACGAGACGAGCCTCGCCGCATTAAACACCTAAATGCGGGGCCCTCGACAATGGCTTATAAATACTTAGACTTAAAAAACCATTTAGTAAATATCGTGGTTTTTCCCGAAGTTAATAAAGGCGTAGAAGCTTTAGGCGCGAATAATAAATATTACATTCTTAAACCAGGGTGCACATTTATGTGACCCAAATCTAAATCTCAACGAAATCGAAATGTGTTGAAGACCATAGGCGTACTGGTGCGGTGTGGTCCGAAATACATTTTCATGACGTTGCAAATTATCTTTAAAAAATAATAAATAATAAAAGAAATTTATTAGCTTTTTAACAATAATGAGACGAGTCTCGCCAAATAACATACAAATTGCGGGGCCCTCAGTAGGTGATTACTTTAAATACTTAGATTCCGGGACGTGCCGTTTAACTAATTTCACGGCCTTCTCAAAATAACAATGTGCTAGTCACTTTAGGCGCGCTTTTAAATAAATTATTTTCCTAAACTCGGGTGTACATTTATGTGACCCAAATCCAAGTCCCATCGAAGTTGAAATATGGCAATAACCACGGGTACATTGATGTGACGTGGTTTTAGATGTGTTTTCACAACGTTGCAATTCTTATAAAATAATGAATAATAATATTAAAAACGGTTAAAAGTTAAAATGTGCACATAAGTTAAAACATGTTATAAAATCAGATAAATAAGCCTAATATGACAGTTGAGCGACCGGGCTAGAACCACGAAACTCGGGAATGCCTAACACCTTCTCCCGGGTTAACAGAATTCCTTACTTAGATTTTTGGTTCGTAGACTGTAATATAGAGTCAACTTTTTCCTCGATTCGGGATTCAAACCGGTGACTTGGGACACCATAAATCTCCCAAGTGGCGACTCTGAATTAAATAAATAAATCTCGTTTCGATTGTCCTTTAATTGGAAAAACTCCCTTTATCATGCCCTTCGCGGGGTGCGGGGTGCGGTAGCGCCAAAAGGAGGTGTGACAATACCGCACCACGGTCCACATATAATCCAGAGCAACTCCCTACATGTTGGTTTATGGTATAGAAGCGGTCATCCCCACCGAGGTGGAAATTACCTCCTTGAGGATCATACAAGAAGTAGAGTTGGATGACGCAGAATGGATAAAAGGTCGCTACGAGCAGTTAGCCCTTATAGATGGGAAAAGAATGAATGCAGTCTGCCACGGTCAGTTGTATCAGAGCAGAATGTCCAGAGCCTTCAACAAAAGAGTTAAACATGGGAAATTCACAACAGGGCAGTTGGTGTTGAAGAAGATATTCCCGCATCAAGATGAAGCCAAGGGGAAATTCTCTCCCAACAGGCAAGGTCCGTACATGGTTCATCGGGTTCTGACTGAAGGAGCCCTTATTCTTATAGAAATGGATGGAAAGGTTTGGCCAAAGCCAATCAATTCAGATGTGGTGAAACGATATTATGTGCGACCATCTATGATTTTTTCTTTCTATAATGTAATTTGAACTATTCCTGACCTGATTCTCGTTTAAGAGCGGATACGTAGGTAGCCCTATGGGTTAGGTCATAATTTAATAGAAATCTTCATTTCCGCCTATTATTGGACTGGACAGAATTTTGAGGAGGACCCGTAAAATTTCGAAGTTAGCCTTCAGCCACTCATCGCCAAGGATGTCACCTCAGTGGACTGGGGCAGAATCTTGAGGAGGACCCTCAAAATTCTAAAATTGAATTTTGCATTTGTTCAGTGCAACCGTCAGAGGTGCCAGCCCAGTAAACAGGGGCCGAATTTTGAGGAGGGCCCTCAAAATTCTGAAGCAAGAGAGGTTTCGATGCTTTGAACCACGTTGCAGTCATTGGTTCACTCAAACAAAATTATTTTTCTACTTACATTTTATTTTTTTTAAATCATGCATAACTATGACAACTGCTGTTGAGCAACGCTACCCCAACGATGCACGCAACGCCGGAAGCCACGGGAAAACGAACTAACCTTTCCCCTTTGCAAACTCATGATTCTCTTTGGATGCAGGCGCCCGAGTCTCAAACATATTACGCAACCACATTGGACCACCGCGCCTATTCGCATTTGCTATCAGCTCGCAACATTCCCCAGCAGATGCAATATCACAATCAGTTACCAGCAATCAGATAAGAATCTTTTATTACCATATGCATTTCCTGTATTGCATAAGGTTACCTTTCTGCCTTACGAGACTAAGTTTTGTCTCCATCTGCATTGCTTGCATTTCATAAGGCTACCTTTCTGCCTTCCGAGACTAAGCGTTGTCTCCATCTGCATTTCCTGCATTGCATAAGGCTACCTTTCTGCCTTCCGAGACTAAGCGTTGTCTCCATCTGCATTTCCTGCATTGCATAAGGCTACCTTTCGAACTTCCGATACTAAGCGTTATCTCCATCTATATTATTCACATTGCATAAGGCTACCTTTTTTCCTTCCGAGACTAAGCGTTGTCTCCATCTACATTTCCTACATTGCATAAGGCTACCTTTCTGCCTTTCGAGACTAAGCGTTGTCTTTATCCGCATTCCTCGCATTTCATAAGGCTACCTTTCTACCTTTTGAGACTAAGCATTGTCTCCATTTGTATTCCTTCATTACATAAGGCTACCTTTCTGCCTTTCGAGACTAAGCATTGTCTCCATCTGCATTTCCAGCATTGTATAAGGCTACCTTTCTGCCTTTCGAGACTAAGCGTTATCTCCATCTGCATTTCCTGCATTGCATAAGGCTACCTTTCTGCCTTTCGAGACGAAGCATTGTCTCCATCTGTATTTCCCTGCATTGCATAAGGCCACATTTTTTCCTTCTGAGACTAAGCGTTGTCTCCATCTGCATTTCCCTGCATTGCATAAGTCTACCTTTCTGCCTTCCAAGACTAAGCGTTGTCTCCTTCTGCATTTCCCTGTATTGCATTAGGCTACCTTTCTACCTTTCGAGACTAAGCTTTGTCTCCATATACATTTCCGTGCATTGCATAAGGCTACCTTTTTTGCCTTCCGAGGTTAAGCTCTACCTCCATCTTGCATGGCTGAAATAACGCCACATTATCTTTCTTGCATGGCTGAAATAACGCCACATTATCTTTCTTGCATGGCTGAAATATCGCCACTTTTATTTACATCAGGCAATCAACTGAAATATCACCAAACATTATTTAAATTTTTGTCGGCTGAAATATCGCCATTTACGCTTTTGCATCAGCTGAAATACCACCAAAACTTGCATATCATGGCCTGAAATATCGCCAAATTGTCCAATGGCGTCATCGTTCAAAGGCATCATCTTCGTCGCCCGAGGACACCATGCCATGGCCCGATTTGGCGGTTCCGATGCGCCATTATCATAGCCCGAGAACGTCATCCCATAGCCTGCGAATCCTTTAATTTTGCACTTCATGGCCCAGGACATCATGGTCCGAGGACGTCATCCTAACCGTCCAAGGACAGCATTCATGGTCCAACGGGAACTTGCATCACGTTTAAGTTCATGCACGATATGCGCGTATATTGCTCACTTGCAGGTACACCGGCTAGCAATGACCATCTTAGCAAGAGCAATCCCGTTCTGATTCTCGCAGCCGATTGGCTGCCCAGGTACCTCTTTTCTCTCCAAAACCTTGCGTCCGTCCTTTAGAATCTCCATCGGCATGATCCGTCAATGGTTCCTGAACTACATGTGGCCTGATTCCTATAAAAACAGGGATATGTAGGCAGCTCAGAAGCCAGAGCGTGGTCAAAAAATTCTTTTCAAATCACCGCTATTGGTCAAAATTGGCCATCTTGTCTTTACCCGACAATTCTTTCATCCTTCCCAAGTAAAGAGAGGCAACTGTTGATACCCAATTTTTCCCTATATATTTTCTATATATACTCAAATTCTTTCAAAATAGTATATGTATGCATTTATAAGCATGCCCAAAGATTTTGGTATTTTTCCTCAATTTTTTAAGGGTTTTTAGAATTAATTTATTGCCTATTTTTAACAGTGCAAAATCTAAAATTATTCCCAAATTATCATTTTTTGTGAATAATGTATTTCATTCTTATATTTACAACAAAATATAATTAATATAATTTTTACACATTTTTACAAATTTATTCGGAATTTCTTCGGAATTAAGCATGAAATTGCAATTATAGCCTATTTTATAATTAACCATGTTTTATAATTACAAAATTGTTCATAACATTATTAGATTTTTGTTTATATATTATTAATCAGTTTAGTGTTTTAATTTACTTTTAAATTATTTTTAGTTATTTTTATTAAATATAATGGGAAAAAGTGGCTATTTAGAACTTGGCCAGATTTCATTACAATTCTAGCCAAATTGCGTCCCAATTCAGCCCAATCTTAACCCCAAATTGAACGACCTAATTACAATTTTTAAACCCACCCCTGATCTAATTTCAAACCCACCTGGTCGGTCCTTTAATCTAGGTCATTGATCATTTTGATCAACGACCACAATTCCTTATTACATTTTTTAATTCCCAAACCGCCCTAATCCTATCTCATTTTTCCCAAATCTGCCGCCCTAAAATCCCTTCATCTCTCAGGCTCTCTCTATTTCTCAAAAACCCTAGCCACCATTAATGGTTTCTCCTATCAAATTCCACCGGCGTCCGTGGCTTCCCAGGCCATGGACGGCCTGTGCACTCTTCCATTCACCCCAAATCGTGGTTGTTCAAAGTTTTTGAGGTTTGACTTCAACGAGGTCTGTCCAGATGCTCTACTGATTTGAGTTCCTTTGGTTTCTCCGGCTCCGTTCCGGCATGTTCGAGCTTTGGCAAGGCTTAGACATGGCCCAGACCTATTCAAAGACCAGATCTTTCCAGGCCTTCTATTTTCCAGGGTTTCTGAGAAACCCTAAATTGCGTGTTCAAGGTTCTTTCTTCCATTGTTTTCTTAGATCTGTAACAAATTTATGTTCTACTCGAGGTCTTGATGTTTTCCCCTTATTCTCTTTCTCAAAATTAGTCTGTTCAAATTAGGGTTTTCAAAATCTTAAAAAAAATTCTTCTTCTTCTTCTTCTTCTTCTTTATTTATGTGAATCTATTTGCTCATGCCATGTCTTTGTGTGATTTTGCCTGTTCTTATGTTTTGCCGTTAATATGCATTTTCCTCTATTTTTCTATGACATGCTTTACATGCCTATCTTATGCGTTCCTTTACCATTTTCTTACTGAGTTTTGCTTGTCTTTACAGAACCTTCGTTTGAGTTCTATACCGGTTTCTTCTACTATTTCCTACGTGCTATGTCACCTCTGAACTTTCTTAAGTTTTGAGCTTTCTTTTAAACTTGTTCTTTAAGATTCTTCACTCTAGTACTTTTAACTTGCTGTGTGTGTGCTTTCTCATGAGACTCTCAAAGAGTTCCCTAAGTTTTGTTTTGAGGGCTTGCCTTCTCCTTTATGTATCCTACTCGAATTAAAACCCTAAGTTTGGGGGTTTTTTGCGAGGTTTGGTGTTATGTTGGGGTTAGGGTTCTACTCTAAAACCCTGGGCTCTCTCAAACTCATGCTGAGTCTATAACTGAATTGGAATTCTTTTTGCTTGTGATATGAGACCTTCTATGCCTGTCCTCTCTCTTGTTTGATATTGGTATGCTTTATATGCAAGGGCTTTTCTTTCGAAATGGTTCTGCCAACTCATGATTGATTCCAATATCCCTTTACCAAGGCTGGATTGATTTTTGTTACTGATTTTTACAGCTTAACCTCTTTTCTACCTTTTCCCGACTAAGTTCATTCAAAGGCTTTTAAATTTCTGCCTCTTTGATTACTGTATTTTCCTTATTCTCTCAAAACCATGTACTATAGGCTTCTTACCTCAAATAGACTATATGAACTTACCCCTATTATGCTACTCTGAAAAGGTTTTCATTATTTTCCTTTTCTTAATTACTCATTCCCGTTTGAAATCAAATCCCTTTGACTAAGGGAGATCCTATTTGATTGACTGAAATTTTATTTTCTTGCCTTTTTGTTTACTCGCTTTTGCACTATAAAAAGAGAGTTCTTTCTGCACCTCTAAGACACTACACACTTCAAAAGAATTACACACATTCCACACAGACACCTCTGTCTTTGAAATATACTATACTCTCTCTACTATTACTCTCTAACTTCTATACTACTACTGAGCATTCCGCTCCTTTCTCTCCTACTATCTGAATATTTCTGGAGTTCCTCTGAATTTCCAAGTGCTTGCTAAAATTTGAGTTGCTCTTATTAATTCTTTCTGGCTATTTGTTTGCTGTTGTTTCTCTGTTGTACTAGAATTGAAAAACCGGTATATATTTCTAACACCCTCCTATTATGAGTTTACTTTTCCTCTTCTACACCTCCTTCACGATGTGTTTATTTATGCTTCCTGCACTATGCAATTACATTAAAGTCTGTTATGCCCTTTTCTTCATGATTTGTACCTTCAATCTGATATGATCTCCTGTCTCTCTATAATTTTTTTTCATGCAAACCCCTTCCCTCTATTCCCTTTTTGCATATTGGTACTGTTCTGAATCATGGCAGCAACTTATATTACTGTCCATGATCAAGAACCAGACTCTCCTGAGTCTCTACTCAAATGCTTTACCATTCCCTCTGCCCTTTATGTGTTGAGCTCTAACTTGGGCCTGGTAGTGTCCTAATCACCACTCAGACCCTAAGTTTGACTCCCCAGAGTGTGCTCCTATTTGTTTGACCTAAGCAGGGGATCAAGGGTGTGCCAGCCTATGCCATGGCTGGACATGACCACCTTCTGCTATGGTTCCTCTCTCACTTTGCACTCATTGTGAGCACGTGATTTTTTCTTCACATGAATTACTCACAAAAAATTCAAAAAATAAAACAATTTTTTTCTTTGTGTATAATTTTGAGAATTTTGCATGACATTGTGGACAATCATTTTTGTCTGTGAATGTTCATCTTGTCTAAATTAATGAAAAAATACAAAAATATACGTTGCATGCATATTTAGGAGTTAATCGTGCATTTAGGGATTAATTAAACCCTGGTTTGGTTTTAAAAAGGAAAATCACAAAATATGCATTTTTATTCTACTTTTGTCAGTTAAATGTGCCATTGTGTGATCTTATTTTAATTAAATGTTTTAACTTGTGTGTTAGCTGTTTGTTAAGGGTTAATTAATATTTTGTAGTTTAATTTTGGTTTTACAATTTATTTTAGAATTTTTGTTAATTTGTTAATTAAAAGAAGAAAAAAGAAAAGAGTTGAAAATATGAAGAAAATTGGATTTGGGCCAAAATTTTAAACCAAAACCAGGCCCAAACGTCTCAATTACCCAGTCCAATCTTGTCCGTCTCTGAGACAGTCCAAACGATGTCGTTTCTAAGCCTCAAATCTGGACCGTTGATCAAACAGATCTAACGGTCCAGTTCAGCCTTTGCATAATTGAAACGATGCCGTTTTGAGCAAGTTGATCTTAGCCGTCCATTTTCAATAATCTAACGGCCTCAACCTTTCCCAATAACCCGGTCCATTTTCACTCGGGTCAACCCAATCTCCCAATTAAACCAAACGCCACCATTTTCCTTAAGTGGATTCATCCAGGCCATTGTTCGTACTTGATCCAATGGCCAGGATCAAATCCATCCCATGGCATATAACCCCAATCCCTTACCCCACGCCTTCCTAAGAAATACCCCCCTAGCCATCTTCTCTCTCAGAGACGACCCTGAACCTTCCGCCCATAACCACCGTGACTCCGCCTACCGAATATTGCCTCACGGCGGTTCCGGTTGGCCAAACTCCGTAATCTTTACACCATTAAACCACCACAACCTCCCCATTCCAAAAATCCTATCAACTTCCCTCGAATCCTTATGTAGCTTTTCGAATATTAGATCAAAATCAGCCAAAAATCCCAACTTATCCGATAGCCACCAAACATATACCCTTTCACCTTTGGACCTCCCTCATTACTAAAACACCGCTAATTCCCCTCGAATTAGCCTGGAATCCATCGAATAAAGATTTTGGGCCAGGAACCCTAGCCTCCGGCACAAGACCCAGGTGGCGGCGCCGACCCCAAACCTTCCCCAAGTCACACCATGTGACCATTCGACCTCCTTCATTCCCAGAACAACCACTAGTTTCCTTCGAGTCAAGCCGGAATTGATCAAATTTTAGAACCCTAGAAAAGCCAAAACCAGGAACCTGCCTGAGTCAAGGGAAAAGTTAAGATTTTAAATCGACCTTAGTCGAGTGTTTTCAGTCGAGAACACTCGATTAAGGTCCGTTTGGACCTCAAAAGTTCGAGTCGGAGTTTTAAATGAAACGGATTGAAGTCTAAGCCTATGACTTTGAGGTATTTATTATATTTTACTTGTTGATATTTCTTTTTGATTGTTCTCTGATTAAGTGCCATTAGAATGCGTCATTTTATCATTTGTTCCTCTCTTCTCAATCTGACCTTTTATTTGGTCTAATTTTGTTTCTGTTCATTGTGATTACATGTTGTGAATTATGTAATCGTTTATTTGAGTTTCGTCGATTAGTTAGTTTCTTTATAGCCCCTATTTTTGACACTCGAATCCCCTGTACCCCTCAGTTATCACCGTTGAACTGTCTGAGGCAATTCACCCGCGTCTGTTTGGTTTTTACTCAGGGATTATTTCTTCCTCTTTGTTTTGTTGAAATGATTCAAATTAGTTAGCATTAATAAGCTATTATATAAGGATTGCTCATTTTTGCTATGGTTTCAGATGGCCTCAGTTATGTTATGTTTGACTTTTCTCTCTTCATTGTCTATCATTTGTTGCATATTAGTTCATTATATTACAACGTCCATTCATGTTTGCTTAGTTTGGAATTTGTGTTAGTTCATGCCTTAAGGCTGTGTCAATCATGTTTCAAACTTTACCTTAATAGTTCACTCCAACTGTTGTTCTGAATCATTGTTCTTTACCCTATTGCTCTACGAGTTTATTTTAAACTACCGATTGAGTTTTTGATAAGTTTGAATTGGTATAACTGATAAGGGTAAGACATTTAGTAGGCTTAGGTTTAAATTCAGCCTTATTTGTTCTTATGATTAATTAGGATTTAATCGAGGTTCTCTTATTAGGAGAATTGGTATAGCTGATAGGTAGTGAATGCAGTATTTTTAGGGGTATTTTGGGGATTTAAATCACATGAATAGCTGGGCTAAAGGCTGCTGAAAAATTAAGGTCTATTAGTGGATTGAATAGGGACAAGGGTAAGTAGGATTAAATAGTAAAGAGACAACTAATAGTGTAGACAACATTTGTTGGTTTTAAAGGATAAAAATAAATTAGTTAATGATCCACTAAGGCTGAAAATTATTGAAGAAAAGAGCGGGGAAAGGATATAAAAGAGCTAGAAAATCAGAGCTTAAGGGGACAAAGAGAAGGATAGAGGGGATACACACAGACAAAAAAAGGAAAATATTTAAAAAAAAATCTGCTTCAAGTTATAGAGATTCAGGATTTAAAAAATAGAAGAGGAATTTTAAAAGAGAAAAAGAATTCAAGAGCTAAAAGAAGAGAGTTTAGAAATACATGACATTGAAATTAGAAAGGGACTGAACACTTTACTGAAATCAATCTACTGTTTCATTGAAACTTATCTACTCTTTGTTTGGTTCTTCTTGAATTCCTAGGTTCAATTTCAAGCACATTTGAGTTTGTTTGAGTCTGCCTGGGTATTTGCTTGGTTACTGTTTCACGCTTCATTTCGGGTTGTGTTTGAGTGTGTTTCTGGGTTGAACTGGTTGTGTGTTGTTTGAAATCCAAATTGTTGTTACACATGCTATTGCTGACCTCTCCTTCATTTTATTTTTTTCAAAACTAGGTACACACTTTAACTTTGTATTGATACAGCTTTTTGAAGTTGAAGTGCAGCAATGAAATATGTCCTTAAATGGCCTTCTGGAATTTATGCACTCTCACTGTTTCAGTAGAAGTAGATAGCGTACCTCTTAATTTGCTTAGTTTCCTCCTTAGGGTTGTTGTTACCTGTATAATGGGACTGAAAAGAAGGAGTTCTATAAATGGCCATGTGTTAAAGCGAATGAACTTTTTAGTTTCTTGAAGATTAATGTAGTAGGTTCCATTAGTAGTAATGTCGTTCCTGTTGGCTTTTGTATATACAAAAAATTACTTAAAAGCAATTTGATTTTAGTCTGTGTATAGCTTAGGAGTCTTAAATTTTATTTTTATTTTTATTTCTTTAGGATCAGCATGATCCCCCCACAGAGAAATGGTCAGAAAAGGGCAAGAGATGAAGCGCCTCCTATGTTCATGATCTGAGATAAGATCTTGAGCAGTCTCTATAATTGGTGGGATAGTTTTTCTACTTGGGAACGAAATCAAGTTTTTAAGCGCCTCAAGTTTCTTCCAGACATCATGAGAATTGAGCCGAACAGGGGTCTGATTGAGGCTTTGGTAAGTTTTTGGGACTCAACAAATAATGTCTTCAGATACAGAGATTGTGAAATGACACCCACCTTATAAGAATTAGGTGGGCTCAAAGGATTTGGGAAGGATCTTCATATAAAAAAACCCGCCGCTCCCAGGAAAGTAGGTGTGAATCAATTTTTGAAGAAATTATGCCTCCGTCGAATCCCAATGGATTGCTAAAATGAAGGCTAGGTTCCATTGAAATACCTTTATGACAGATTTGGTGACGAGAAAGGATTTGAGAGATTCTCGACCACAAAATTCATCAACCAGCTAAGTTACGATGCCTGGAGGTATTTGAGAACCTTCGTGTTCATGATTTCGCTTCTAGGGGCCATGGGTTTTCCTGAGCGTGATGGGCGCATCAGAATTCGTTTATCAGCAGTGGTCTCGTATTTGCAAAATAGCGAAGAACATACCATTCTTCCTATGATCTTGGGGGACATTTTTCGAGCATTAAATCGATGCCAAGAAGGTGGAGACTACTTCGAAGGATGTAACATTTTACTGCAAATGTGGTTCATAGGACACCTTTATCACCACCCAATAGAACACCTTCCACTCTCGAAGAGCAGGTCTTTAAACAAGCCCGGGATGCCAGGACGGATAGGAAACGCTTCTACGACTTGATGGCACGGATGGAAAAAAAATGGATAAGTTCCTGGACCAACTCACTGACAACACTCGGATACTGGGGGCAAAGAATCAACAAATAGAATAGCTGCTTAAGGAAAGGGATAGAATCAGGGGTAGAATCGAAGAGATCGGTCACTACATCACCATGAGGTGTCTAGCATGTGAGCAAATGCCCCGTACTACCCTCTTTTCTTCAGTCATGGGCTATGTCCTCCAGATCATGGAAGAGTTGAGAGGTCTGCGAAGGGATCTTGCACCAAAACCCACGGCAAGGCCAAACAATGCCCCGCATACACAAAAATTAAAAGCTGTGAAGCATGCTTAGTTGAGTCTGTATTTTCTTTATCTTTTAGAGTCTGTTGTCCGTTTGAAGTTTGTATTTTTCCTTTTGTATGTCTCTAGCTTATTTCAAGTTTTCATTTTTCAAACAAATGTTTAGCCTTGTAAGTAGAATGTTTTGACAATAAAAAGTGAAAAATCCCAAAAAAATGATGTCTTTATTTTTACACTTGCGGCCAGAACTACGCTCAGTCTGATTCATGGGGGGACTGATACGTAGGCAATCACATCAGATTCGACCACCCTTCAAAAAAAAGGGAGTAATAGAAAAACAAAAGGGAAAGAATCAAAGATATAAAGGAAATGAGGCATTTAAAAGGAGAGCGTAAAGAGAAGCCGGAATGACGCACGTAACCAATGCAAAACATGTAGAAACCCACTTAACTGTATAGGTGCATCACACCCCAACGTGAGATTACCTATTTGTTATTTATTTCAAACTAACTGTTTGCTTGCTGCGAATCCTAGGTTTTATAGAAAGGTGGTTGGTTTTGTGGTAGCTGGCCTCACATTCATACTTTACGAGATCGAAGGGAAGTGGTCAACCACCCCTCGCAAAGTCGAAAGGAAGTGTTCACACTCATTTCACACGTTCGAAAGAAAGTGTAGAAATGTCTTCAGAAATCCCTCAACCAACGATTCCCATTTAGGAGGAGAGTTCCTCTCGGCCCTCCCAACTTCTTAATCAGCAACTGCTGAGGAAAACAGAATCCTCTGTCTCTGCATAATAGAAATGTGGGATGCCTGGAACAACGGAAGAGAACTGCCGAGTGCAATCCCTGGATTCCCCGAGTTGTTTCCTAGGACAAGTGGGACTTCCAACGTCCCCATCAGTTATCCAACTACCCCATTCGGGTATCCTACCATGTCAGCTCACTTCACTGGATCACCTTCTGAGTCTCACCCCCAGGTGTCAGTGACAGGTGTGGCCTCAAACACATTCACTGTATCGCCTTGTCCGGCCGCGGCACAACCCACTTTACAAAGGCCTAACTTTGAGTCATCTTCTTTCACATTCCAAGCACCATCCTTCTCGTTAGAACCCCAATTTGCCACCAGCACTTACTCTCAGCAGCCTCGATACGAGCTTATGCCTAGGCAAGACCAAAATCCTAGAGCACCCGAGCATGATGAGATGGCTAAGAGAATTAGAAGCCTCGAATAAAGCTTAAAGAACATGCAAGGTTTGAGCGGGCAGAAGAGTGTCTCCTATGCGGATTTGTGTATGTTCCCGCATGTCCATTTGTCGTCAGGGTTCAAGGTACTAAAATTTGAAAAGTATGACGGGCACGGCGACCCCATTGCTCATTTAAAGAAATATTGCATTCAGTTGCGGGGAACAGATGGCAGAGAAGAATTGTTAATGGCATATTTCGGGAAAGCTTAATCGGCATTGCTTCAGAGTAGTTTATGGATCAAGATATCTCCTATTGGCATATCTGGGACGATCTTGCCCGAGACTTTATTCGACAATTCCAATACAACATAGACATTACGCCGGATAGGAATTCTTTGACAAATCAAAAGAAGAAATCCTCAAAAAATTTCAGAGAATACGCAATTAAGTGGTGCGAGCAAGCTTCAAGAGTGAAACCTCTAATGGATGAGATAGAAATGGTCACCGCTTTCCTGCAAGCCCAAGAGCCTGATTACTTCCAGAATATGATGTCGCCCATGGGAAAGCCTTTTTCAGAGGAAATTAAAATGGGGGAAATGGTAGAAAATGGTTTGAAAATGGGTAGAATTTTGAGCCAGGCAGCCATAAGAGCAACCTCCCAAACCATCCAAGGTGGGTCCGGAGGAATAGCAAGGGGCAAGAAAAAGGAAGAGACGTCCATGGCAGCATCAGAAGCAAGGGAATATCATAACACCAGGTCTCGTTTTCCAGAATGAACCCCACAACACTACTACCGCCACCGAGATGTGGCCTATGCTCCTTAATCTTACATGGTCATGAATGCTCAACCTTATGGCCGACCACCGCAACAAGCCAACCGAAACCAAGATCCACCTCCTAGAAACCAACCTCCCTACCGAAACCATTATAATCCCCAACCACCCCAGAATAATTTTCGTCCTTAGTAGCCACCCAGAAGACAAACTTTCACACCTATTGGTGAACCATATTCTACCCTATTCCCAAAACTTGTCCAAATGGGTTTCCTGCAGCTAGCTCCTCAAATAAGACCAAATCCAACATCGCCTGCTTACAGAGCCGATGTCAGGTGTGCTTATCATTTAGGAGCAAAAGGGCATGATACCAATGATTGTTGGACCCTAAAAAGGGTAGTGGAGAAGCTGATAGAACAAGGGAAAATAGTGTTAAGGGACGAGGAGGTCCCAAATGTGACTAACAATCCGCTGCCCGCTCATAATAATGAGCTGGTGATTCGGATGATCTGTGAGGAAAAAGAGTTCGATCCCAGTTTGAAAGCTATAATTGCCATTGTTGATACTGAAAGAAAGCCTACAGCAACCCCGAGGCAAGAGAAAGGGGAAAAGAAGACTAAAACTATCAAGGCTGAACTCGAAAAGAAGGTTAAAACGAAGACAGTGACGGTGGTGCCTCCGAAAAATGGGGTTCTCTATATTCCACGAGGTCACTCAGAGAAGCCGTAGAGATTCGAAATGAAAAGGGTAATACCGATGTATGTGCCGAAAGGAGCCTATGTGGTCCGGTGGATGATTAAACCGCCTCGGCTGAATGAGCCAGTTGTTATCGGACGCGTGCCACATAACCAAATAACGGACCCGTCCGCGGTACCATGGAATTATCAACGGATGTTGGTTACATACAAAGGCAAGGAAATCACAGGAGAACTTCCGGGAAATACTTCTGCTGGAAAATATTCAGACATATAAGAAGTGAACAATGCCACCCGGAAGCGCTTCCCACCCAAGAAGCCTGTAAGCGCTGAAGAAGCAGAGGCTTTCTTCTAAAAAATGAAGATGCCTGATTTTGAAGTGGTGGATCAGTTGCACAAGTACCCTGAATAGGTGTCTATGCTATCTTTGCTAATCAGGTCTACCGAGTATTAGAAGATCGTGCTGAAAACCTTAAATAAAGCGTATGTGCCGGCTGAGACTTCAGTCGAACAACTCGAAAGTATGACGGAAAGGTTCGTTGCGGTTAATAAAATTTATTTTAGTAAGAACTATTTGCCTCCAGAGGAAGTGGCTCACAACAAGGCCTTACATTTGACAGTCAAGTGTGAAGACTACTACGTCAAACGAGAAATGTTGGATGGGGGTTCGGGTGTTGACATTTGCCCGCTCTCCACGCTACAGAGAATGGAAACTGGGACTGGTAGAATTCGCCCTAATAACGTCTATGTAAGAGCCTTTGTTGTCATCAAGATGGATACCCTCATAGAAATAGACCTGATATTGACTATCGGGCTAGTAGATTTTGAAGTAACTTTCCAGGTGCTGGATATGGACACGTCTTACAACTTTCTCCTCGAAAGACCTTGAATTCATGGTGTAGGGGTTGTACCCTCCACTATCCACCAAATGGTGAAGTTCGAATATGAAGATCGAGAAATTGTGGTCCACGGAGAAGATGAACAATCTATTTATCAGGACCCATCCATCCCATGTCTCGAAGCAAGAGAGGGAAGTGAGCACATAGTTTATCATGCTTTCGAAGTTATATTGGCAGAGCAATGTGATGAAGGGAGCCCTTGCCCCCAACCTTTCTTGTCCAATGCCTCAATCATGGTTGCTAAAGAAATGATCCGATGGGGATTCAAACGTGGAAAAGGACTTGGAAAATCACTACAAGGAATAGTTGAACCTATCACCCTGCCTTCAACTGAGAAATTCTTTAGGATAGGTTTCCACCCCACCCCATGTGATTGAAAAGTGGGAGAATAAGAGAAAGAATGAGGGATGGGGTTTACCTCAACCACTGCCACACTTGTACGAGACCTTCGTCAGCCCAAGGTATGATGAAACAGAAGAAGATGAGGCTTTTACAGCCGAAGAGATTGAGGAAATATGTGGGGCGATGAGAGAAATGCTTTACAAAACTCACATGGTTCAGCTGGGAGAAGGCACAAGCACCACTGAGGTGCTATACATGGGGCCAAATGCTAAGCGTCAAAATTGGAAGGCTACACTATTCCCAGTCAGGCAGGAGTCCGGGTAAACTTGTCCTGCCACCTTTCCTTCATCACGAGTTATCCCAGGGTGTAACTCGGATGTTTTCTTTAGTTTCCTGCTCTTAATTTCCTGAAATGTAAACCCTGTTATCTTCCCAATTCCAAGGAATAAAATCACTATTTCATCATTTTATTTTTCTTGATTCTTTCTGATTTTTGCTATTTTTCTTTTATCTTTTCTTTTCAGTTATAATAATGCGGCTTTAAATAACATGACATGCTTGCAGACTTCACGCCCAGATTCAAACACGCTGTCTAATTGTGAAATAATGAACCAAGAATCGGAATATGATGAAGAAAAGGATTTTAGGGAAATAAATCGAGAACTGGAACGCTTTGAGAATAAACCCAAGCTGAGTTTGAATGACATTGAACTGGTTAATTTTGGAACTTCTGAAGAAATCCTAGAGACCAAAATAAGCATTCACACAGATGCGAAAACACGGGATGCAATAATTCAACTCTTGTTTAAGTTTAAAGATGTGTTTGCTTGGTCATACGATGACATGTCAGGATTAGGTGTTGATCTAGTGGTGCATAAATTGCCAATTTACCCTGATTGTCCCCCAGTTCAACAGAAATAGAGGAAGTTCAAGACTAATATCAGTGATAAGATCAAAGAAGAAATCACGAAACAATTGAAAAGAGGGGTAATTCGGGTGGTCCACTATACTACGTGGCTGGCTAATGTAGTTCCTGTGCTGAAGAAAGATGGGGACACTCGGGTGTGTGTGGATTACCGAGATTTAATTAGGGCGAGTCCCAAAGATAAATTCCCCTTACCCAACATCCACATCCTTGTTGATAACTGTTCCAAACATGAGATACAGTACTTCGTGGATTGTTACGTAGGATATCACCAGGTGTTGATGGATGAGGAAGATGCCGAGAAAACCGTGTTCACTACACCTTGGGGTACTTACTGTTATCGGGTTATGCCGTTCGGTTTGAAGAACGCTGAAGCAACATACATGAGAGTCATGACTATTATTTTTCATGATATGATGCATCAAGAGATAGAGGTGTATGTAGACGACATGATTATCAAGTCTAGGACTCAAGACGATCATGTTCGAGACTTGAGGAAATTTTCCGAGAGGCTTCGAAAATATGATTTGAAGTTGAATCCGGCTAAATGCGCCTTCGTATTCCTATCAAGCAAACTTCTGTGTTTCATAGTCAGCAGGAAAGGTATCGAGTTAGATCCAACGAAGATAAAGGCTATCCGGGACCTGCCTTCTCCAAGGACAAAGAAAGACGTGATGAGTCTATTGGGCAGGTTAAACTATATCAGCCATTTCATTGCTCAACTGACTACCACATGTGAGCCCATATTCAAGCTATTAAGGAAAGATGCAGCAATCAAATGGACAGTCGAGTGTCAAGAGGCTTTTGACAAGATCAAAGAATATCTTTCAAATCCTCCAGTCTTGGTGCCGCCGGAGCCGGGGAGACCTCTGTTCTTGTATCTGACGGTCTTAGAAAATTCTTTTGGCTGTGTCCTCGGGCAGCATGATACAACTGGAAAGAAAGAGAAAGCGATCTATTACTTGAGCAAGAAGTTCACTGGTTATGAAGTCAAATACACTCTGTTGGAAAGAACGTGTTGTGCTTTGACATGGGTCGCTCAAAAGTTGAGACATTATCTTCAGGCTCATACTACTCACATCATAACCAGGTTGGATCCTTTGAAGTACATATTCCAGAAACCGATGCCCACTAGGAGATTGGCAAAGTGGCAAATTTTTCTTACTAAATTCAACATAGTCTACGTCGCTCGCACGATGATGAAAGCCCAGGCATTGGCGGATCACTTGGCTGAAAACCCGGTTGATGAGGCATACCAACCGTTGAGTACTTACTTTCCAGATGGGGAGGTAAACATAATAGAAGTAGCCCCCGAAGATGCTCATGCTTGGAAAATGTTCTTTGATGGGGCCGTAAAGGTCAAAGGTGTAGGAATTGGGGCAATCTTGATCTCACCCACTTGTCAACACTATCTGGCTATAGCTAGGCTCCGTTTCTTTTGCACGAACAATACGGCTGAATATAAATCTTGCATTATGGACATGAACATGGCAATTGATCAAGATGTTGAAGACTTACTGATTATGGGTGATTCTAATCTGATTATCCAGCAAGCCCAAGGTGAATGGGAAACTCGAGATGTCAAGCTTATTCCTTACCGGCAGCACGTGGAATATCTCGGCAAGCGATTTAAATCAATAGAGTTTAGGTACATCCCTCGGTGTCACAACGAACTAGCAGATGCATTTGCCAGTTTAGCTTCAATGTTACCTTATTCAGGCAACGCCCACATCGATCCCTTGGAAATCCAAATCAGGGAAAGACACGGTTACTGTAATGTAATCGAGGAAGGACCAAATATTCAACCATGGTACTGCGATGTCAAGAGGTTTTTGAAAACACAAGAACATCCCAAACATGTTAGAGGAGATCAAAAGAGAACTATTAGGCGACATGCGAGTGGTTTCTTTTTGAGCGGTGAGGTCTTGTATAAAAGAACCCCGGATCTTAACCTGTTAAGAGGTGTTGACACCGAGGTAGCAGGAAGAATCATGCAGGAAGTACACGCATGAGTGTGTGGACCTCATATAAACGGGTATGTCTTGGCCAAGAAAATCCAACGAGCCGGGTATTATTGGATAACTATGGAGAAAGATTGCTTCAGCTTCGTTCGAAAATGCCATTAGTGTCAGGTGCATGGAGATCTGATTCATGCACCTCCAACAGAGCTACATCCTACGTCAGCACCTTGGCCTTTTGTCGCCTGGGGTATGGACGTCATTAGCTCGATTGAGCCAAAAGAATCTAATGGGCACAGATTCATATTGGTTGCTATTGATTACTTCACAAAATGGGTCGAATATATCACACTCAAATCGGTCACTAAAAAAGTCGTGGTGAACTTTGTACATTCAAATCTTATCTGTCATTTTGGTATTCCTGCAACTATTATCACAGATAATGCAGTGAACCTGAATAGTCATTTGATGGAGGATGTATACGAACAATTCAAAATAATACATAGGAACTCCACTCCTTATCGGCCCAAAGCCAACGACGATGTTGAAGCAGCAAACGAGAACATCAAGAAGATTTTGAGAAAGACAATCCAGAGTTCCAGAAAGTGTCATGAACAGTTTCCTTTCGCCTTACTAGGATATCGCACTACAGTGCGCACATCGGTAGGAGCAACCCCATACTTGTTGGTTTATGGGACCGAGGCTGTGATACCGGCAGAGGTAGAAATTCCTTCGCTCCGGACAATTGTTGAAGTAGAGATTGAAGATAGCGAATGGGTTATGACTCGATTGGAGTAGTTGACCTTAATTGATGAAAAGCGAATGGCTGCGGTCTGTCATGGGAAGTTGTACCAACAAAGAATGGCCCGTGCTTACAACAAGAAAGAACGAACCATAAATTTTGAAGTCGGCTAGCTAGTGTTAAGGTGCATTCTTCCTCGTCACCAGGAAGCAAAAGGAAAGTTTTCTCCTAATTGGAAGGGTTCGTACATCATCAGGAAGATATTGCCAAGTGGAGCGTTATATCTGGGTGATATTGAAGGAAATGATCCTGAAGCAGCTGTGAATGTGGATGCAGTCAAAAGGTACTATATCTGAGTCTGCTTCGGTGATGTCTTTGTGCATTTGAGATGATTAAGGCTTTTATTCCCACTACCCAAACATTATCAGTTTTTTTGCAAGCCCTTTTGAGCTAGTTACATTTCTTTGGCTACCCACTTTGGAATCCAAAAGCACCGTTGAAAAAAAAAACACAAATGATTAGTTTGAACTACAAATGATGTAGTACTCTGTGAGTTGGGAGTGAGCCCGAGAGGCTGATGTTGTACTTTGTGAGTTGGGATTGAGCCCGCGGGGCTGATACTGTACTGATATGTCAATATTGAGCACAAGGGGTACATCTCTGATTATTTCCTACTTGTTGAAATTATCTTCGCAACTGTTGAAAAGGAATATTTTCAAAAGATATTTTCCAAAGGATTTCACGGTTTTACTGTTCTTTCTAAAAAGGGCTGTACTGTTCTATATAGCATGATGGAGTGTCTTACGTGATTTCTTTCTTTCAGCTATTATTTACTTTTATTACTCACTGAGTTGGAGTACTAACTTTACTCCCTACACCTCGCGTGCAGTTGCAGGTATTGTTCCCCCCGATAGCGTGTTATTAGCGGATTGAAGGCATTATTGTTGAAGCTGAGCAAGGTGACCGTCAGCGTTCACGGCACCGAACTTCATCTTTTGAACTCCAGATTTTATTTTGTATATATTATTGGCCATATAAAGGTGTTCAGTCTTCTTTAGATGCTCGTGACTTGTGACACCCCAGTTAGGGCTGTGTTGGGTTGGATCACCGCATATTTTATTATATATTTTTCTGCTATTTGGAATTATTAAACCATGTTGCACTATAATTGCGTTAAATAGTTATTTTTAAAGCAATAATTGGGTTGACTGGCTGGCCTTGTCTCCACGAGAGGCGCCATCACGACCAGGTTTGGGATTTGGGTCGTGACATAGTCACTTTTAAGTATTTAAAATATATTCACAATTTATAATATATTTAAATATTAGTGAATTCACCCAAACTTCAGCACTACATATCCCGAATTTTTGTATTCTCACCTTTTGAGCTGCTTATTTAAAATTCAGGACTAATTGTATTGAATTTCTAAAATGTTAATTTGAATTATGACTCAAGATTCAAATTTCTGGACTAAAATTTTGAACTCTAAGATACGATATTCTGATCTTTGAACAAATCCGGAATTGAGGTAGGGGGTGAAGGATTTTGGTAAAGGGTAAGAATAATAGCAAGGTAACGAAAAAATACCCTTAGTACCGGTTTGATTAGTGCCCGTAAGGTACCTGACAGGTCCATACCGGTACACGTACCGGGTAACCTTAATTTTTTTAATGCGGCCATTTTTGCACCTTTAGACAACAATTGTTTTTTAAAAAAAATAGTTGTTGGCAACGGCAAAAAATGACTATTTTTGCTTCCTTAGCCTCTTAACAACCCTACCCTCTAATTTATATATTTTAACCTCTAAGTTTGTTCAAATACACTTTGGCCATATTTTAAAACTATAAATCTCCCATTTCATAACAAGTCCAGCTTTAGGCATTACATACAAGAAACGTATAATCTTGATTTTCAAGATTTTCCTAGAACAACTGTTTGATATAATGTTTGTGGTGATGAAGGAAATGAAGACTTGCTGAAATATTAGACGAGAAAACATTTGGCCTTCTAGAAATAATTTAAGAAGACGACGATGCCTATAGTGAAATACTATCTACTAGAGAAAGCAGGGACACATAAAAAAAAAGTGTTATTGTCACGATCCAAAATCCTTCCGAATAAATCGTTATGACACCTAGTCTCTAAGACTAGGTAAGTAAACACTTACTAAATTAATAACAGAATTTAACCAACAATTATTGAACATAACCATGTTTGCTATACAAAGCCAACTATCCTAACATGATATACAACATCCCATAACTGGTAGTAGAGTTAAAAGCTCTACGGAGTTCACTAGGAAATTTCTAAATGTAACTGTTCCGGAATAGAAATAACTATACAAATAACTTCTGTGAGCACGTGATTTTTGCATTGCTCAAATATTCCTATAGAATCATTAAAATTAGGAATATTCTTTTATTATTTGAATTTTAGGGAATTAATTGCATGTTTTTGTGATTATGTGCATTTTTGTACATTTTAATCGATATAACTCATGGAAAATACAAAAATAGCATACTTGCATTTTTAGAAAATAATTTTAACATTTTTTTAGTTAATATCACAAACAATATAAGAAAATAACAAAAAATAGTCATTTTTGCATTTTTGGTTTAGCTTTATTTTAAAATTAGGGTTTAGTTTAATTTAGAAATTAATTTGTTTAATTCTAGGGTTCAATTAGATTTTGGTAGTTTTAATTTTTGTGTTTTAAAAATGAAAAAAGTCAAAAAATAAATAAAACAAAAGAGGTGAAAAGAAAAACAATAAAAGACAATCAGGCCATCAGTGTTGGGCCAAAATTGAGCCAACAACTCCCCAAAACCACTTCAAAAGAAAACTCAGATCACAGCCCACTCGGTCCACCCTTTTCTAATTCAAAACAACGCCGTTTCAATAAATATTAATCCTGGCCGTCGAGGAATCTTGATCATACGGCCAGGCACTGGGCAAAAATAAATATATAAGTGTTGGATAAGTCTACCCCCATCCCGTCCATCATCTCTCTCTCACCCCACACAAACCCTAGAGACCCCCTTCCCGTCTATATCGTCCTTCGCCGGTCGGAAATCGTCTCCGTCGGCGGCGAAGCTCCAATCAACTCCAAATATACACCATAGCACCTTCTCATCCTCCCCATCCCAAATCTAAACCTAGATTTTTAGCCAAACTGCTCGAACAACCAAATTTGTTGACGCCGCCTCCGCCTCCCACGGCGTCGCCACCTCCAAACGATACCACATTAACACCCTAGCTCCGTCTTCATATCCTCAGTCCATTCATGGACTAAATTTCCCTAAAAACACCCCTAAACTCCTCAAATATTGAATTAAAACTCCGGCCAAAACACCAAGTCCCCAAAATCCAACAAAAATCACACCCCAAGGCCTCCTCGCCCCCCTCTTCCTAAACCTCTAATTAGTTTCATCCGAATCTCTCCGATTTTTTTTCAAATTTTAGATCGAAGTCTGGCCAAGAACCATAATGCCTACAAATTGGGGATAAAGGGTTTCTGAGCTATAATAGCCCTTAATTAGGTGTTTTCTCATGGAAACACCTAATTATGGATAATTATAGTCTGAATTTGTCAGGAAGGGCCACTGGATTCGAGTTGAGGTATTTTCATTTTTATTTTTTCTTGTTGTTTTTCCTGTTCTTTGATTCATGATTTTTGTTTTCTTAGTTAGTAAGTTTTCTTCTTAGTTTGATTCTTTTATCATGAATTTTCCATTTTCATTCAGTCCAATTTTTTTTGTTCATGACTCATGCTTTGATTTATTTTTTAGTTCAATTTTGTTTTGATTATGTTCCTGTAACTATTTTTTTCTTTTAGTTTAATTTTTGTATGATTTGGTTTAGGGTTAATACTGTTTGTGTGATTTCTGATTGAAGTATAATTCTGTTTTGATGTGTGTTTTGTGTCAATTCAGTGTTATTCCTATAGGTTTAATTGTTCATTTAATCCGTAGGCAATCCTGTTAATTAGTGTTTGAGCTTTAATGCTTTTATTTTTAGTGTTTAGTATAATCAGTAATTCTTTTTATAATAGTCTAGTCAAATATTAGTTTTAGGTGATTGGATATGGCTGATTAGAATTACTTGGTTCAACTATGGTTAAATTTCAACTGTAACGATCCGACTGGTCATTTTACATTTTCGAACCCCGTTCGCTTAAAAAATACTTTTCACATTTTCTTTAGTTAAATTATGACGTGCGGGGGCGAGTGGTTCAGATGTTAGAAGAATTTCTGGCAAGAATAAGCCTAGGTGCTTCTTGAAGTTTCTTCAAAAATGTCAAGTTTGACTTCGGTCAATATTTTGGAAGAACGGACCCGTAATCATGATCCGTCAATTTCTGAGGGTCTGTGGGAAAATATGGGACCTGGGCATATGCCCGGAATCGAATTCCGAGGTCCCTAGCCCGAGTAATGGATTTTTATGTAAAATTGTTAAGTTTAAGTTTCAAAGATTTAAATAAATTAAGAAATTATTATTTTCATAGGTATTAGGTCCGGATCTCAATTTTGAAACTTGGTACAAGTCCGAAATATCAGTTAAGACCTCCCCTTAAAATTTGGTGTCAATCCGAGTAGTTTAAGGGCATTTTGACCCGTTAATAGGAAATTTAGAACTTAAAGTTCATTCAGTTGGATCAATTGGTTTTGGGGTTTGATTCATTGATTTAGTATTATTTTGGGTGTTTCGAGGGTTCGACTAGGTCCGCCTCATGATTTCAGACTTGTCGGTATGTTCGGGCGGGGCTCGGGAGCCCCGGACGTCAAATGGTCGAGGTATTTGAAAAGAAACAACATCTGTTGCTTCTGTCAAAATCGCTTCTGCCGCTACTTAATTGCAGAAGCAGTGACAGCATAAGCGTCCACTCGACCGCGGAAGCGGAAAGGGGGAAATTGAGGGGAATCACACATGCGGCCTTGTGCGGTCCTGCCTATGCGGATAGACGACCGCAGAAGCTGTCTGGTCATCCCCCCTGAACGCAAAAGTGGCTAAATGACCGCATAAGAGGACGTCTCAGGTGTGGAAATATGGCCGCAGAAGCTAAAATCGATGTGCCAGTGAGTTCATTAAATACGAACTCCAACACTTCTCTCTCATTTCTTATCCAATTTTGGGATGATTTTGGAGCTTTCAAAGAGAGGGTTTCAGCATAACATCACAAGTTGGTGCTTGTTCGGCTTCTAATTGAGCTTGGAGCCTAGTCTTCTGATTGAAAGGGCGCTTTGGAGTGAGGTGAGTCTGCTTTCTAACCTTGTAAGAGGGAATGGTCCACTTAGGTTTTGTGTTGAGTACTTGTTGCTAAATGCGGGGACTACGCACGTGTTAGGTGATGAGAGCCCGCGCGTAGCTACTACTATGTTAAATGTCGAGGTAGCTTAGGACCTACAACATGCCTATTAAATATATCCCTTATGTGAAATTGTTGTCATGAACACCTAGTATGCACTAGAGACTTAACGAGGAGAATACGAGTATATTTCTATAGTTAATTATGTTTGATTTGGTATTTTGACCATTTATGTGTCATCTATGTGAGCTTGATATTTCATTCTTATTTGTGGATCGGGCCGATCGCCTCGGTATGAATAGATGCATCTATAGGCGCGCCGTCGACCCTCGGTAAGTGCACATTTATTTCTGTTGGTTTGGGCCGTCACCACGGTATTATGTGCACATGTTAATTGTGGAAAGTCTTGTATATGCTTTGCTTCGCCATCATCTCATTTGATATATTATAAACTTGATGTTGTAAAATTCTTGACTTATTCTACATGCTATACCCTGTTGTTACTTGCAAATTCCATGTTTGATCATGCCATATTCACATATGTATATAGATATTAACTGACCTTAGTAATTATCGAGTCGACCACTCGTCTCTACTTCTTCTAGATTAGACAAGATACTTACTGAGTACACGTTGTTTATGTTTCATGCTACACTTCTGTACTTAAATGTACAAGGTTTGAGGCAGGTGGATCCGGACATCACTCTGGTGCATATCAGTGAGCTGCCTTCTTTCTCATGCCGATCCGTAGCCGAAGGAGTCCTTTCCTGTATTTATGGTTTTGTGTCTATTCTGATTCATACAGTAGAGACAGTGTTTTGTATATTTTTTGTGTATACTCTACTGGTTTCCCATAGATAATGACACCGGGTTCTGCCACACACTGTAGTAAACATTCATTTTGGGATCTGTATCACTATGTCAGCTCTTTATGCTTTTTGCTAGCTTTCTTAATTTACTTAAAAACATTAGTATATCTGGTTTGGTAAAACTAAAAAAATGAGACATAATCATAGTTCCACAGTTTGGCTGGCCTAACTATGGTGTTAGGCGCCATCATGACATATTTAGGAAAAATGGGTCATGACAACATGGTATCAGAGTACTAGGTTGGCGTAAGTCTCACAAGTTACGGGCAAACCTAATAGAGTTTTGTAGATCGGTACAGAGACGTCTGTATTTATCTTCGAGGGGTTATAGGGTGTTAGGAAAGAGTACTCTTTGTTCATTCTTCATCGTACAAGGGTCAGTGTACAAACTTTCCTCTTTTATTCTCTCACAGATGGTGAGGACCCATATCGCCGACGTTCCGGACCCGGGAGGAGCTGCTCCTCCCGTTGACAGAGACCAAGGTAGAGGCCGGGGGAGGGCACCGGCCTGTGGTAGGGGATGAGGGCATCCCAGAGCTATTCCAGTTGCACCACCAGCAGACCCTGTGGGGGATCCCACTACTTAGGAGCAGGGCGAGGCGCCCGCAGCTGTGCCTACTCCGGTTCTTGGACACCATGAGTCAGGCTGGTTTATTTCCAGCAGACACAGCAGCTTCACAAGCAGGAGGGAGAACACATACCCTTACTGCTCATGCTCCAGTTGATGCAAGGACAAATTACACGTTATGAGGATATTGTAATCGCATGGAGTTGACTTTACTACTTTTCAGCTTGAGGGTAGGGCCCGCAGATGGTGGCAGTCCTATATTCCTGGCAGGCCCACTGGTTCTCCCCCTATCACTTGGGGTCAGTTTTTGTAGTTGTTTTTGGATAGGCATATACTTCCCTCTGAGAAGGAAGAGATGCGGTATCAGTTTGAGCATCTTAAGCATGGTCAGATGTTTGTGACCGACTACGAGGCGAGGTTTTCTAAGCTATCTCGCCATGCACTCATGATACTTCTGACAGATGCAGAGAGAGTGTAGAGGTTTGTCGCCGGATTTCAACCCAGTATTCGATCGGACATGGACCGAGAGGTAGAGATGAGTATAAAGTATCAGCTTATGGTCGAGATTGGTCGCCGGATTGAGGGCTATCATCAGAGGGGTAGGGAGCAGATACAGTAGGACAAGAGAGCCAAATTCCTTGGAGAGTTTAGAGGTGCCCCAACTAGGGGAAGATGTCAGTATGGGAGGGGTCAGCCCAGTAGCCCCCCATCATTAGCACCACCACCTCTCGCCCGGGGTGCTCCAGCATGCCCTTATTTCAGTGCCATGCCAGAGAGTTCCTACTACCCGCCAGCTATTCATGGTTCTACCAGTGGGTATTCAGGTCCTCAGGGTTCTTCTGGCCCCTACTTCAGTGCTATGCCGGAGACTCCATATCATCCACCGGCTATCCACGCTCCTCCCACGTGATCTACAAGATATCAGGGACAGTCATCAGGACAGCAGGCTACCGCACCATGTTGTTTTAAGTGTGGCAATCCAGGCCACATAAGGAGATACTACCCCAGGCTTAGGGGCAAGGCAGTACAGCAGGGGCAACAACCCACGACTCCAGCACCACTGGCCCAGTCATATACAGGTGGAGGGTATAGTGGTAGAGGCCGATCCAAAGGTGGAGGCTAGACAGGGAGAGGTCAGCCAGCTACTCCTCAGTCAGGAGGAGGCCAGACAGCCGGTGCTCCAGCTAGATTCCATGCTCTGCCGGCTAGGCCGGATGTATTGGCCTCAGATCCCGTCATCACAGGTATTATTTCTATCAGTGGTAGAGATGCATTGGTATTATTTGATCCAGGGTCCACTTATTCATATGTATCATCTCTGATTGCTCATTTCCTAGCCATTTCTCTTGAGCCCTAGGGTATTCCTGTTCATGTGTCCACTCCTGTAGGCGATTTTGTGGTTGTAAGCCGGGTCTACCGGTCTTGTGTGGTTACTTTCTGAGATTTTGAGACTAGAGCAGATTTCCTATTGCTTGATATGATTGACTTTGAGGTTATCCTGGGCATGGATTGGTTATCTCCATATCACGTCGTTCTAGATTGCCATGACAAGACTATTTCTCTAGCGATGCCAGGGTTGCCGAGACTGGAGTGGAGGGGCACCACTGTGGATACACCTAACAGGGTTATTTCCTTCCTGAAGGTTCAACACATGGTTGAGAAGGGGTGTTTGGCCCCAGGCCCTCAGCCAATATCTATTCCACCATACAGTATGGCTCCTAAGGAGCTGAAAGAGCAGTTAGAGGAGTTGTTAGCAAAGGGCTTTGTCAGGCCAGTGTGTCGCCGTGGGGGTGCTTTAGTGCTATTCGTGAAGAAGAAGGATGAGACTATGTGGATGTGCATTGATTACTACCAATTGAACAAGGTCACCATCAAGAACAAGTATTCGATCAGTTGCAGGGTGCTAGGGTGTTCTCTAATATTGCCCTGAGGTCAGGGTATCATCAGCTAAAGATTTGGGATTGAGATATTCCGAAGAGTGAATTCAGGACGAGATATGGCCATTATGAGTTCCTGGTGATGTCATTTGGCTTGACTAATGCTCTAGCGACGTTTATGGATTTGATCAATAAAGGGTTTAGACCCTATATTGATTCTTTTGTCATTGTCTTCATTGATGACATCTTGATATTCTTGCATAGCCTAGGGGACCACGAGCAATATTTGAGAGTAGTGCTATAGACCCTGCGAGAATAAAAGCTTTATGCTAATTTCTCCAAGTGCGAGTTTTGGTTAGAGTCAGTGGCATTCTTGGGGCATATAGTGTCAGGAGAGGGTACTAAGGTGGTCCCAGAGATCCGGAGCTTCTAGGGGTTAGCAGGCTATTATCGGTAATTTGTGCAGGGCTTCTCATCCATTGCATCACCTCTAACCAGATTGACCCAAAAGGGGGCCCTATTCTGTTGGTCCGATGATTGTGAGGAGAGCATCCAGAAGCTCAAGACGGTTTTGACCACGGTACCAATTCTTGCATTGCCTTCCGATTCAGTGACCTATACGGTGTATTTCGACGCTTCTCGCGTGGGCTTAGGATGTGTGTTGATGCAGGGGGGAAAGTTATTGCATATGCCTCTCGTCAGCTGAAGGTTCATAAGAAAAACTACCCGATGCACGATCTAGAGTTGGCGGCAACTGTTCATTCTCTTAAGATATGGAAGCATTATTTCTATGGGGTGTCATGTGAGGTTTATACAGATCATCGCGGCCTGCAACATTTGTTCAAGCAGAGGGATCTTAATTTGAGGTAGCATAGGGGGGTTGAGTTGCTGAAGGATTATGACATTACCATTCTTTATCATGCAGGCATGGCAAATGTGGTCGTGGATGCCTTGAGCAGGAAGGCGGAGTGCATGGGTAGTTTAGCATTCATTCCTGTAGAGATGAGACCATTAGCTTTGGACATTCTGTCCTTGGCTAACAGACTTGTGAGATTGGATATTTTAGAGCCCAACCAGGTCCTAGCATGTGTGGTTGCTCAGTCTTCATTGTTAGGGGAGATTAAGGCCCGCCAACTCGATGACCCATATATGGCAGATCTCAGGGAGACGGTACTTCAGGGAGCGGCCAAGGAGGTTTGTATTAGTGAGGATGGTATGTTACGGCTTCGAGGCCGAGTATGTGTTCCTAATGTTGATGGCTTGAGGGAAAGGATTCTAGGGGAGGCCCAAAGTTCGAGGTATTCTGTTCATCTAGGTGCTACAAAGATGTACCATGACTTGAGGCAACAATACTGATGGCGGAGTATGAAGAAGGGCATTGTCTAGTATGCAGCTAGATGTTTGAATTGCCAACAAGTCAATCATGAGCACCAGAGGCCAGGTGGTCTACTTCAGCGGACACCCATTCCGGAATAGAAGTGGGAGCACATCACTATGGATTTCGTGGTTGTGTTAACGCGAACTCAACGGAAGGTTGATTCAGCGTGGGTTATTGTGGATATATTGACCAAGTCTGCCCATTTCATTCCAGTGGCGACTTCTTACACGGCAGAGAGGTATGCTCAGATTTACATTCGGGAGATAGTGAGATTGCACGGTGTGCCGGTCTCCATCATATCAGACAGAGGCCTTCAGTTCACTTCCTATTTCTGGAGAGCTATTCAGAGTGAGTTGGGGACCCGCGTGGAGCTTAGCACGACATTTCATCCTCAGACCGACGAGCAGTCGGAGAGGAAGTTCAAATTTTAGAGGATATGCTTAGAGCATGTGTGATCGACTTTGGAGCGAAGTGGGATCAGTTCTTACTTTTGGAGGAGTTTGCATATAACAACAGTTATTACTCCAGCATAGAGATGGCCCCGTAAGAGGCATTGTATGGTCGGCGTTGTCGTTCCCCTATCGGACGGTTCGAGCATGGTGAGGCTAGGTTGCTTGGTACAGATTTGGTTCAGAATGCCTTGGATACGGTAAAGTTGATTCAGGAGAGGCTCCGCATAGCTCAGTCCAGGCAGAAGAGCTACGCGGTCAGAAGGCGCGTAATGTATCATTTGCGGTTGGTGAGAAGGTTCTCCTGAAGATTTCTCCCATGAAGGGCATTATGAGATTCGGGAAGAAGGGCAAGTTAAGCCCAAGGTTTATTGGCCCCTTTGAGGTGTTGAGGCGAGTTGGAGAGGTTGCCTATGAGCTTTCCATACCTCCCAATTTATCAGGAGTTCAACCAGTCTTCCATGTATTGATGCTCCAAAAATATCATGCCGACTATTCACATATGTTGGATTTTAGTACCATTCGGTTAGATGAGAGTTTGGGATACGAGGAGGAGCCAGTTACCATTTTGATAGGCAGGACCGCCAGCTGAGATCAAAGAGGGTTTCTGCAGTGAGAGTTCAGTGGAGGGGCCAACCGATTAAGGAGGCGACCTGTGAGTCCGAGGAGGATATGCGGAGCCGATATCCCCACTAATTTAGCAGTCTGGGGTACTTTCTATATCCGTTCGCAGAGGAACATTTGTTTAAGAGGTGGAGAATGTAACGACCCGACCGGTCATTTTGCATTTTCGAACCCCGTTCCCTTAAATGATACTTTCTGCATTTGCTTTAGCTAAATTATGACGTGCAGGGGCGGGTGGTTCGGATGTTAGAAAAATTTCGGGCAAGAATAAGCTTAGTTGCTTCTCTAAGTTTCTTTAAAAAGGCCAAGTTTGACTTCGGTCAACATTTATGGAAAACATACCCAGAATCGCGATCCGACAATTTCTAAGGGTCCATGGGAAAATATGGGACCTGGGTGTATGCCCGGAATCGAATTGCAAGGTCCCTAGCCCGAGTAATGGATTTTTATGTAAAATTGTTAAGTTTATGTTTCAAAGATTTAAATAAACTAAGAAATTATTGTTTTCATAGGTATCGGGTCCGGATCTCGATTTCGAAACTTGATACAAGTCCAAAATATCAGTTAAGACCTCCGCGCAAAATTTGGTGTCAATCTGAGTAGTTTAAGGGCATTTTGACCCGTTGATAGGAAATTTAGAACTTGAAGTTCATTAAGTTGGATCAACTGGTTTTGGGGTTCGATTCCTTGATTTAGTGTTATTTTGGGTGTTTTGAGGGTTCGACTAGGTCCACCTGGGGATTTCAGACTTATTGGTATGTTC
>MU753561.1:92901-106736 GCA_026770625.1 Nicotiana glauca
CTCGAGAGCCCTGAGCGTCAAATGGTCGAGGTTCGACCGAAATCAACATTAGAAAAGAAACAACATCAGCTGCTTCTGTCAAAATCGCTTCTGCGGCTCCTTGACCGCAGAAGAGGTGACCACATAAGCGACCACTCGACCGCAGAAGCGGAAAGGGGGAAATTGAGGGGAATCGCACATGTAGCCTTGTGCGGTCCCGCCTATGTGGATAGACGACCGCAGAAACGGTCTGGTCAACCCCCCTGAACCGCAAAAGCGGCTAAATGACTGCATAAGCGGACGTTGCAGGTGCGGAAATATGGCCGCAGATGCGAAAATTGCTGGGCCAGTAAGTTAATTAAATACGAACTCCAACCCTTCTCTCTCATTTCTTATCCGATTTTGGGGCGATTTTGGAGCTTTCAAAGATAGGGTTTCAACATAACATCACAAGTTGGTGCTTTTTCGGCTTCGAATTGAGCTTGGAGCCTAGTCTTGTGATTGAAAGAGCGCTTAGGAGCGAGGTGAGTCTCCTTTATAAGCTTGTAAGAGGGAATTGCCCCATTAGGTTTTGTGTTGAGAACTTGTTGCTAAATGCGGGACTACACATACGTTAGCTGACAAGAGCACATGCGTAGCTACTACTATGTTAAATGTGTCACGACCCAAAATCCCAACCCGGTCGTGATGGCGCCTCTCGTGGGGACAAGGCTAGCCAATCAACAAAACATTTCATCTCTTGTAATTACTTAACAAGAATAAGTCTAAACCATAGCCAATATAATATTAAATGCGAGATAAACGTGATAGAACATAGAAACCATCCCCAACTCAGCCCAAAATCGAGGTGTCACAAGTCATGAGCTACTACAGAGTGTACTAAATACAACTACAAGGCCAATAATATACATAATAGAATTTATAATCAAAGGAAGAAGTATGGTGCCGCGAACGCTGGCGGCCACCTTGCTCGGCTACGATAGCAAAATCTTCAATCAGCTCAAAGCCCGCTACCGAGTGAACAAATACCTGCATCTGCACACGAGGTGCAGGGAGTAATGTGAATACTCTGACCCAGTGAGTAATAAAAATAAATAATGACTGAAAGCCTGAAATCTCATAAAGGCACAATTAACGCTATCTCAAGCAGTAAAATCAGTTATACCATAAAACCGCAAAGTATAAGATAAATCACTTTTAAAATAGTGAAGACAAGTAATTTTAACAAGTAAGAAATAATTAGAAACTTGCCCCACAGGCTCAATATAAAACTCTCAGTACAGTATCAGCCCCACTGGCTTACTCCCAACTCACCAACACACAACATCAGCCTCTCGGGCTCTATCCCAACTCACAAAACACACAACATCAGCCTCTCGGGCTTCCTCCCAACTCATAAAACACAACATCGGCCTCTCGGGCCCATTCCCAACTCACCTGGGTACCCTGCTGTCACGCCCCAAACTCGAGGGACATGACTGGCGCTCGATCGGGTATCCCCATTCAAGCGGACCTAGGTGCCTTTCCTAACCCATGAGCTACCCCTTTTTTTCCTTATTCGGTATTCCAAGAACTAGCCATATAATAAATTTTTAGATCACCCTTTTTCAAAACATACATACATAATAATTAGTGAAATTACTAGTTCGTTGTCCAACAAAAGAAACATGAATATACATAGCTTCTAACCCACATCCACTATCTACGGAGCCTCTAAAGATACAACGGGAAAATATAGTACTTGCCGGTAACAAGGCTCCAGCTATACCTTACACAACAGCAAAAATAAAACTATACAAACAAGTGGCGTGAGCCACGTAGGGCCCCAAGAGGAATGGGGCTCACCAAAATAGTTGACAGAAGGCGAAGAGGGAGCTACTATCGGTGGGCTGGAATAACTGTTGCAGATCCACCTACAATCATGACACGAATGTAGCGCCCCCAGCAAAAGGGACGTTAGTACACTTGAATTGTACTGGTATGTATAACAAACAATGCGCCAAGTAAACTCAAGCCATAGACAAATAAGTAACAGAAATAGAAACAACAATCAATTACCATAAAGAAAGAACAATAAAGCCAAACAAATTTTACAAACTCTCCTGTTTCCTTTCCACATTTCCATATCAATAGATTTCACATTTTTTCTCGTATTTTCATTTCAAAAGTGATTTCGATCACTTTCCACCCTTATTACCTCAGCCACCCTTATTACCTCGGCCACCCTTATCACTACAACCCGCACCTTATTACTTGGTGTTGTGGCGCGCAACCCGATCCCACCGTACATTTTCAATTCACAAACAATCACAACAACAGCAATGAACAATTCACAAAGATCACAACAACAATTCTTAAGGAGTAGCAACAATAATTTACAAGTGTTTCCATAACCGTCAAGGCTATTTCCATCATATTCCACAATTCAGAAGTATTTCACGTTACAATAATACTTGCCCACGATAAGCCATAGATGTTAATATAACAATTATTTCAGTTGCATCACTTACAATTTACGTACGTCATTTGTTTTTCATCTAGTACCACATATCATAATCACAACCATTCAAATCATACGAATTTCACAATTTACCCACGGGAATGTCACATACCAAGCATTTGGACACCAACAAGGCGATTTTACAAGGTCAAGGTTAGCCATACATACCTAGAGTCGAATTCCCCTTTTAAACTCCTATTACTAGTCATCAAGCAATCTAGCCACGTCAATCTAGTTCACAATTAACACATGCAACTTAGAATTTGAAATTCACAATTACTATCCGAACTTATTTTGGTTATCGAGCACAGCCCCTTACTTCTACCTAATTTCCCTTACTAAATTTTATATTTTGAAAGACATGCATGTGAGTTTCCACCCATTATTTCAAGAATCAAAGCATGAGACTCCCTTCTTTAGCTAAAAATTTGGAAATAAATGAAAAATGGTTAGGGATTTTACTTGTAGAAATGGAGATGAAGACACTTGCTTTAAAATTTTCCGGACCAGGTAATTTGAGGAACAATTTTGAAGAAGATAAACTTTTCTCTCAAGAACCCCTCCTCCCTCTCTCTTATTTTGTTCAGAAAAATGGTTAAAATGAGGGGTTAGGGTGTTATATTAGAATGGGTGTCGGGTTTTCAATTTTTAGAAAATAGAAGTCCGGGTGAGATCTGCGGTCCATTCTGCGATCGCATAATCAAAATGCGGCCCGCATATTGGACCGCAGAACTGACCCCAATTACTGAACATCTCTGCCTGGGTATGCGGTGGAAATGCGGTCCGCATTTCGATTCTGCGATCGCAGAATGGACCGCATTTTCAACATCAACTTAGACCAACTCTATGGTTCATTATGCGGCAGGAATGTGGTCCGCATATTGGTTATGCGGTCGCATAATGGACCGTATTTTCAACATCAACTTAGACCAATCTGGTTCACTATACGGCAGGAATGCGTTCTGCATATTGATTATGCGATCGCATAATGGACCACATTTTCAACATCAACTTCGACAATTCTTCTACTTTACTCTGCGGCAGGAATGCGGTCCGCATAGCTGATGTGCGACCACATTCTGGACTGCATTTTTGACAATTTTGGAAAATAGATTCTTTTGATTTTTTTAAAGGCTTAGATAACTACCAAGGGTCCAAACCCCGGCGAGCATTCTACCCATTCCTAACACATATTCAGAGTCGACACCACGAGTTACTAAGTTTTGAGACCAAAAATTATTTACGGGGTCTTACATTCTCCCCCACTTTAAAATCATTCGTCCTCGAATGAGGATTTTGAAAATCAGCTGGTTTTGAAAGACATGATATGAAGACTCTCGAAATTTTCACTAACTCCCATATTCTAGAAACATTTTGCCAGAGTTTCCTTGTAATATGGACATATCCACCTACCAGAGAGCCCTCGAAACATATTCCCAAGCACCATTGCACAATTACAACTATCTCTACAACTTATACACAATTCTTTACCTCAAGAATTGCACATATTCTATCACTTGCAACATTTTGCACATAAATTAGTCACCTCAATGAGTCCCACATAATTTAATTGCTTCAACATACTGCATGCATATAAATAAACCATTATCAATTTACTCCCTCATTAGTTGTTTACTTATCACATGAGTCTTTATAAAACTTCCATTTACCAAAAGAGGGGTTCACATAATCTGAGACAATCACAACACACATAATCCTTGCACAGCTTGGGGAATTTCAAGAGCAAAGCATTTAGGAAAGAACCATTTTGAATACAATATTAGTTTTGTTTTAGAGATAACAGTTCACACGATTTATACTAGACTTGCTCAAACAGATGGGGGTATTTTTCCTTCATTTCTTTTTCTTCTTCCCACGTGGCTTCCTCAACTTGTTGGCTTCACCATAACACTTTAACAGAGGCAACTTCCTTATTTCTCAACTTACGAACTTGCCTATCAAGAATGGAAACTGGAACTTCTTCATACGACAAGTTTTCATTAACCTCGATAGTCTCGACTGGCACGATGGTGGATGGATATCCAACCACTTTCTTCAACATGGATACATGGAACACCGGGTGTACTAATGACATTTCACCACGCAATTCCAGCCTATAAGCAACTTCCCCTACAAGTTGATAGATCCGATACGGTCTGACATACCTAGGACTTAACTTCCCTTTCTTCCCGAATCGCATGACTCCCTTCATAGGAGATACCCTCAAGAACACCCAATCATCAACTTGAAATTCCAAATTTCTGGCGACTCTGAGCAGTTTTCATCCTTTCCTGAATGACTTTAACTTTCTCCATAGCCCGGCACACAAGATCTGGCCCTAGCAATTATGCTTCACCCACTTCAAGCCACCCAATTGGAGACCTACACCTTCTTCAGTACAATGCCTCAAATGGGGCCATCTGAATGCTAGCATGAAAGTTGTTATTGTAAGAAAATTCTGTAAGTGGTAAGTGGTCATCCCAACTACCTTTGAAATCTAAGACACAAGCCCGCAACATATCCTCAAGCGTCTGAATAGTCCGCTCGGCCTGACCGTCGGTCTGCGAATGGAAAGCTATGCTGAGATTCACCTGAGTACCCAAACCTTGCTGAAATTTCTTCCAAAAATTAGCTATGAACTGGGCCCCTCGATCCGAGATAATAGAATGTGGAGTGCCATGAAGCCTTACTATCTCCTTAATATACAACTTAGCATATTGTTCTGCAGTATCAGTGGACTTGACTAGAAAGAAGTGAGCTGATTTGGTGAGTCGATCCACTATTACCCAAATTGAGTCGAACTTGCGCTGAGTGCGAGGTAACCGTACCACAAAATCCATGTTGATCATCTCCCATTTCCACATTGGTATTTCCATAAGCTGAGTTAACCCACCCGGCCGCTGATGCTCAGCCTTCACTTGCTGACAATTCGGACATTTAGGTACAAAGTTCGCCACGCCTCTTTTCATATCGTTCCACCAATAAATCTCCTTGAGACAATGATTCATTTTTGTAGAACCTGGGTGTACAGAATACCTGGAATTATGAGCCTCCACTATCACCCTCTCCCGAAGCCTATCCACATACGGGACACATAGCGTACCTTAACACCGCAATACACCATCCACGCCGCCGAGTGAAAATGCCGAAGTCCTGTTATTAAAAACTGCTTCCTTCATCTAAGCCAATGTTGGATTCATAAACTGCTTTTCCTTGACCTCCACTACGAGAGATGATTCTGTTCTATTATGCACCACAACATTTCTCTCGTCTGATGTTGATATGCAAACTCCTAAATAGGCCAGTTGATAAATCTCCCGGGCTAAAGGCTTGTGATCCACTCCCAAATGGGCCATACTACCCATAGATTTCCGACTGAGAGCGTCGGCCACCACGTTTGCCTTCCCTGGATGGTACAAAATGTTTATATCATAATCCTTGAGCAATTCTAACCACTGTCGCTGCCTTAAAATCAGTTCCTTCTTCTTGAACAAATACTGGAGACTCTTGTGGTCTGAGAACACATCCACATGGACCCCATAAAGATAATGCCGCCATATTTTCAAAGCAAACACAACTGCCGCAAGCTCCAAATCATGCGTCGGATAATTCTTCTCGTGATTCTTGAGCTGCCTCGAAGCATACGCTATAAGCTTCCCATGTTGCATCAACACACATCCCAAACCAACCCTGGAGGAATCTCAATAAACCACAAATCCTTTCGTGCCTTCTGGCAAAGGCAATATTGGCGCTGAGGTCAACCTTGACTTAAGTTCCTGAAAACATTTCTCACAAGCGTCAGACCATTGGAACTTAGCTGCTTTCTGCATCAATTTAGTCAATGGGGAGGAGAGGGTCGAGAATCCCTCCACAAACCTCCGATAATACCCTACTAAACCCAAGAAACTACGAATCTCCGTCGGGGTCGTGGGTCTAGGCAAATCCTTCACTACTGCAATCTTCTGGGGGTCTACCTGAATCCCTTTACTGGAAACAACATGACCCAAAAAGGTAACGGACTTCAACCAATACATATATTTCAAAAATTTAGCATACAATTGGTGATGACGAAGAGTCTGCAATACTGCTCTGAGGTGAATAACATGATCCTCCCTGCTTCGCGAATAAACGAGGATGTTATCACTGAAAACAATCACAAAGGAATCTAGAAATGGTTTGAAAACCCGATTCATAAGGTCCGTGAAAGCTGCCGGGGCATTGGTTAGCCCAAAATACATGACCAAGAATTCGAAGTGACCATAGATTGTCCTGAAGGCGGTCTTAGGATTGTCCTACTCTCTGATCTTCAATTGGTGATACCCGGACCGCAGATCAATTTTGGAGAACAACTTTGCACATTGCAATTGGTCGAAAAAATGATCTACCCGAGGAAAAGGATATTTATTCTTGATGGTGACTTTGTTAAGCTTCCGATAATCAATGCACATCCGAAGCGATCCATCCTTCTTTCTGAAAAAAAGAACAGGAGCACCACATGGCGACATACTCGGTCGTATGAACCCCTACTCTAATAAATCATTCAGCTGCTCCTTTAACTCCCTTAACTCTACTGGCGCCATTATGTATGGTGGAATGGATATTGGCTGAGTATCTGGCAATATATCAATCCCAAAATTAATCTCCCTATCTGGCAGAATCCCTGGAAGCTCATCCGGAAAAACTTCAAGAAACTCATTCACCACTGGCACGGACTCGGGGACAGACACTTCTGAAGTGGTGTCCGCCACCCGGACCAAATGATAGATACACCCCTTTTTAATCATCTTCGAAGCCTTAAGGTAAGAAATAAACCTACCATTTGGCACCACACCATTTCCTTTACACTCAATAACCGGCTCGTTAGGGAACTCGAGTCTCATGACTCTCGTCTGGTAGTCAAGTTTGGCAAAGCATGAATAAAGCCAGTTCATCCCCATGATTACATCAAAATCTACCATTCAAAGCTAAATAAGATCGGTCGTGGTAACGCGACCACACACCATGACAACACAATTCCTATAAACTCGTGAGGCTATAATAGAATCACCAACTGGAGACCATACAGAGAACGACTCATGAAGTTGTTTGGGTTCTGTCCCAAATCTTGAAGCAATGAATGGGGTGACATAAGAGAAAAAGGACCCCGGATCAATGAGAGCATAACAATCAATGGCTTGAACAGACAAGATACTTGTAAAACATAGAACCGGCTAGGTCCACCCCTACCAAGAGCTCTACCCCTAGATGCACCGTGCCCTGCTGGAGTTGGAGGACGCACTGATGATGTAGCAGCTGAAGAACTAGATGATTGGGCAAATCCCCTACACATACCGTGACTGGGCACATGACAGTCCCGCTAGATGTGACCTCTCACCCCACACCTATAACATACCGTTATATCCAAATAGCAAGTCTCTGTATGAAATCTCCCACGCTTGGGGCATGTAGTTCCCCCTACTGCTGAGATCTCATTCCTGAACGTCCGGACTGGCGGGACCTCCTACTGTTTGAATCTGGTCTCGAGTGACGGCTCTGCTAATAACTGTGAACGGATGGCGGTGCACTCGCTGAGGACTGAGCATATGACCGGGATGGCCCTGATGACCCTCTCCCCGGAACTGGTCTCCCTGAGTGACCCATTGACCGGGCCCTGCTTCTACTCTCCCTTTTTGCCTGAATCTTCAACTTCCAAGCCTCTGTGGCCTGACCGAATCCCACAATCTTTCCATAATTCATATCTGAGTGCAAGGCCACTGTATTAGCCTCATTCACCACCAAAAGAGTAAGTCCCTAAACGAAATGTCGAACGAAACACCGAACCCTAACACATATTCGGAATCGACACCACGAGTTACTAAGTTTTGAGACCAAAAATTATTTACGGGGCCTTACACCTACGCTCACTGGGGGTGTGTACAGACTCCGGAGGGGCTCTTACAGCTCAAGCGCAATATCATAAGGCGTTAAAGCCTTCACACATCACACTCAGGCCTCAAAGCCTCCTTACATCACTCAACATATCCTCACATATGGCTCTCGGCCCAATCAGTCCAGAAAATAATCATAAGGCCCTTGGGCATCAGTAAAACAATGGTGCTCATCTCAACAACATTATAAATATCATTAAATCTCAAGTTGAGTATAATTATAGCTCAGTTCACAAAATAATACAATTTATTTTGACATCATTCAAATAATATTTCAATTGCTGAGGAAAATAGTGATGGAAATTCACAAAAAGATTTCAAATAATTGGCACGAATCCCAAGTAATGCAATAAGGCCAAATCATGATAAAAATCAATAATTCTTTATCAAATACGCGGTAAAACATCCATCGAGATGGACCAAGTCAAAATCCTTAATAGTAAATGACCCCGCGCTCGTCATACAACGCGTGTCCCATCTCAACATAGCAATATGTTGTGCAATCCTGGGTTTCAAACCCTCAGGACATCATTTAAAATCATTACTCACCTCAATCCGAGCAAAATCCTACTCCGAAATGCCTTTTCCCCTTTAATCGGCCTCCAATCAATCCGAATCTAGCCACAATTAATTCAATTCAGTCAATACTAATTATTGGAATGAATTCCATATGAAATTCTACATTTTTCATAAAAAATCCAAAAATGCACTAAAATTCGTCATTGGAACCCCCATCCAACCACGAGTCCAACCATATAAAATTTACCAAAATCCGACATTGGATTGGCTTTCAAGAATTAAAAATTCAACTTTATGGAATTTTAGAAAATTCCTCCATTTCTCTTCAAATATCAATAATCTAAAGCCAGAAATGAAGGTTTATTCATGGAATATAATCACAAGAGAGTCAAGAATACTTACCCCAAGTTTTCCTGTGATCTCTCACTCAAAATTGCCCAAAATTCGAGTTTGAAACTCAAAAAAATGGGAAAAAATAGTGTGCTCGTCATTTAACTGCCCAGAAATTTTCGGAGCACTATTCACGCATGCGGGTACTGTTCGCGATAACTGTTCATGGATACTATTCACAGTTACTGTGCATGGCCACTATTCATGGTACTGTTTAAGGGTACTATTCATGTATACTGTATACGGGTACTGTACACGGATACTGTTCACCCAAGTGCGATCACTGTTCACACGTACGAAAAATGCAAAAATTGCCCAGAAAATTGCAGCAGCTTTTCTTTTCACTAAAAAGGCTCTAACTCCATCATACAAACTCATAATTAGACGATTCTTATTTCTATGAGTCAAAAATAATAATACGAACACAACCCTTCAATCGAAACTCAATTCGGAGCTCATTTTCCCAGTGCGATATACATTTCGCTCGTTAAACAATTACTTATGTTTCGCGTCAAAAACCCAATCGCGACTTTATGAAATTAGACCAAAATTTCCAGATCAGTGCTATACTTCATTATCAAAATTTCGGAAGTCTCGAAATCAAATTTGGATATCTAGAACTAGAAATGGACCTTTGGATCATTACATGTTTATGCTCAAAACAATAAAAATCTTCCAAAAATGACCCGTTGGGCATCCGAAACACACCCGAGGCCCCCGAGACCTCAACCAAATGTACATATATGTTTTAATACCTCGTTTAAACTTACTCGAACCATCAAAATACAATCGTTAACATCAAAATCACCAAATTTCATCAAATCAAAGCTTAAGTTAAACTAAAACTTCCAAAACGTGCATTCAATCAAAACCCCGACCTAAACACCACCGAATCAATTGAAATTTTGCACACAAGTCCAAAATCACCTAATGAAGCTACTGAAACTCTCAAAATTCCATTCCGACTCACAGATAAAAATTTCACCTATCAACCAGAAATCGCCAAAATACTAACTTCGCGAAAATAGGCTAACTTCTCACCGGACCTCCAAAATTACTTCTGATTGCGCTCCTAAGCCTTAAATCATCACCCGGAGCTAACTGAATCATCGGAATTAAATTCCGAGCCTCTAACTCACTAGTCAACATCCGGTTGACTTTTCTAACTTAAGCCTTCTTAAAAGAGACTAAGTGTCTCATTTCTTATCAAAATCATTCCAAATCAATTCTAACGCACCCAATACCGATAATGAAACATAAGAAGGAAGAAAATGGGAAGAACATGATAGTAACTCATGAGACGATGGTTCGGGTTGTCACATTCTCCCCAACTTAAACAAACGCTCGTCCTCGAGCGTACCCAGAGTCATCCTAGAAGCCAACAAATAGCTGAATAACCTTACTAAGCATATACCCTGGGGTGGTCCCACGTTACCCTAACTCATATAGGTCTGATAACACATTTAAATCGAATTTACACAATCCAGTCTAGCCCATAAATCATAGAGCTACCTTTTTACTTCTGAAACCATCAATATGATCAAAACCTCACACCTATACTTGAATAGTCTCGAACCAGCTATAATAACCCATACCTGCAACCTCGGGTGAAATCATATGATATACCGCATAATCCAATCACTCGAAACGATAACTTCTATCCACAACAGTTGCCCATAACAACCAAATACCGATAAAAAAATCCCTTATTAGCTAAAGTCTTATTCCAACACTTTCATATACTGCCAACGATAAATGAGACACGAAGCAAACCATACTCATTTTACAGATCAACCAATTATGAAGCCACTCCCCTTTTGACTAATACCACAACAGATTTCCGAGCCGAACCTCGTTATTATCCTTCTAACAAGTCGAAATAAAATCTGTTTGAATTCCTCCATGACCCCAACGATCACCTCGAATCCAACACACCACTCTAGTGATATCACACCTTAATACAGGCCTAAGACACAACTTGCATAATATGCGCACCAATAAGAAACAGTCCCAACATACTCAAATCATGAAAATGAATCAACTGAGAGAGTTGTACCTCAAATTCACTAGTACTGCCACACACAAGGCTGATACCCTATCTCACATCGTAGAAATGGGACACACAAATTTTTGACCTGCAAGGTCATGTTTCCATACAACTTTGCTGCAACGCACGATCTTATCAAAATATTACTCCACATGAAACACCTCAAGTCACTATGCTTGAAATCGACAACCATGCTCAATTGATGGCTGGAGCCAGAGCAAATCATTACACCCACGGTGAAACAAATAACACGTACCACGCAAGCCTGATAGAACATAATCCAACTCACGTCGCCACTCAACTCGTGGTATTTCCGACATAGCCCATGGCACAATAGTTCAGAATTGCCCGACGCTAAGACAACCAGTCTAAATTCTGACATCACATACAAAATCTAACATACCAGCAGGTAAAGATCCACTTGAGTCTCCAAATCCTGATAGCCGTTAAACAGTACCGACACACACGATCCACAACCATAATATAGCCTGAACATGAGAACTCCTAGTCTCCAACCCTATGTAGCACACACATCATCACACCTGACCCTAATATTATTCAAGTGCCATCATCTTAATCACATTGGCCTCTTTTTGAAACATGTAACATGTACAATTCACTATGATTAGAAATAAAATTTCCTTAATCATCTGAAGATCATTCCCCCTAATCATCTGAAGCTCATTTCTCTAATCACCCAAAGTTGCCTGTACTGCCTAAGAATGTTATGAATTTCCATTCAGAACTGAACCATAACCTTACGCACACAATTCTCAATCCTTCACAACATATCCCATATACAATATTATCAAGTAACATGAGGAATTCACCTCCCCTTTCTAACCAGGAACGTTTATGTACTCAATTAGTCAAGAAGTTCCATTGATCCCCTCTAGAAGAAAAATCATTACACATCTCATGCTCTGCATGTCATACACAGGTCTTATTCAAATTCTTACAATACTGACACGACGGATGAGACCTGTACACATTCATAACTACTACTGAAACAACAATTCATTAGTTTTATACTCTTGGCAAGAACTATTACCTCATTATGAGCCAAACAATGGTCTTAGCTTTTTTATTTACTTCACATACTGATATTGCACTAATCTCAAATTCAATGATCTCGTCTCACCCATTACGAACTGCCCAGGCAATAAGCCACCTCAGATATAATCAAAAGCCACATATAATGCCCCAATATTCCAATAGGATACAAATTTGAACGCTACACAAAATGAAAATGAAATCTGGAAGGAATTACCAATCCCACGCACTAATACTGACTTTCCTTAGAAAACAGGAAGCAAGGCATACAAAGATAGAATATAGAAAACTATACTCGATTTCATACTGTTTCGGCGTGCAACCTGATCCAGATAACATAACCATGGTGGCATGCCACCCGATCCACACATAGATCTCACATAACGAGATGCACATCGAGCCAAATCGACTCATTATAACCAATTATCGAATATCGGTCTAAAGCATGCTAAGTGCATAATATCATCCCTGAGGGATATTTAGCGTTATAAACTACAAAACTCAAGCACAACTGAGGTGCGATATACAATCTGAATTTCAAGAGCTAAGATGCTCAAATAATGTCATTCCTACGTGGATTATTAACATATAGCAATTTCTCAAGTCGTCTCACAACTCACATAGCACAATGCATCACTACGCGAAATATCTGACAAAGAAACATCAACCTAACTACTCATCCACGAGGACCGCATTACAAAAATGCACACATCTGGCCTGATATAGAGCCATTATTCACATTAAATCTATCCACCGACTTCAAGCCGATTCTGATCACACTGAACTAGTCTAATAACCTTTCAAAGGTCCATAATAACTTTAATTTTATTCATAAAACACAAGAACAACCATCACAATTGGAGTAATCCTCCCCAGTTCACAACCCAATATGCCAAGTGCCCTCCAGGCATGAATCTTTAATTTAACGACATCATCTCAAACTTCATACTTGGTTTACATCTTTAATCAATCAAGTGATCACATGTCATACTTATAAAATCTTCCAGAGGAACACACTCCCACAACCTACCACAAAAATATCTGGAGCGTAACTCCAAACCAACGGTCGCGCTAATGCTGAAGAGCGATCAAGAATCATTAGCCAGGACGCAAAACCCTTTTTAAAAAACACCAATCTTAGGTGATGCTAAAGACAATGTCAACTTACCATAAACATGGAAACTTATCTCCTGCTCATCCGAGCTCATGACATCGTGTCAAAAATTTTCCTTCACTCATGTCATTCTCGACCCAATTTCCACAACCAGGACTGATTCACCGGCATGCATCAAATCAAAACTAACATAGTACATAACCACACAATGTTCTAACCAATAGCAAGCTTCCCAACTTGGCTCGAAGCCATATATCACAACACACTATATTCATAATGCATATGCTCCATTGCTGTCGTAATACC
>MU753563.1:0-29671 GCA_026770625.1 Nicotiana glauca
ATGAAAACACAGTCTCTAACCACATACACAACCTTAAAACACCTGATCGTTACATGTAAAATCTTGAATACATTAGAATCATTCTCGAAAGTCATTTACTCTTATTCAAACTGCAAATTACCTGACTCAATGAACAGAACCACCTGTGCCTTATTAGCACTCTGACACCGCAGGATATGATCTCATTCCAATACAAACAAACACCTTCCTTCTCTATACACTAGCATTCTTTATCATCAACAGCTCAAGACATCCTATTATTTCCACACATCTACGGTGCACCATATAACCTTTGTCAAAATTTTTCTTCACTTGTGCCATCCTCGGCTCAATTTCTGCAACCAGAACTGATCCGCCAACATGTCTCAGACCGGACCCATCATAGCTCCTACCCGTGCAATCAGCTAATCAATAGCAACCTCCCCAACTTGGCTCGAAGCCATACATCAAGACACACTCAACAACTCATAACACTTTTACTCTAATGATACCACAATACCATAGTGAGATTAAACTCAAATCGTTTACAAGTTATGAAAACACAGATCATCTAGTACTGTATTCCTCTGCAAATCTCGCATTCATACCCACATCAGTTGCGTCCACTCTCTTGAGCGACCCAAATTTTTCAAATTACAACACGTACCTTTCAATTACACATGGGATCTTCTAACGTACACATAAGGATCATACCACTTAATAACACTCCGCAGGAGATATCTCACCTGTTTCGCCTCAATTTAGTATTTTAGCATGCCTTCCACCATCATATACGTTACACAGTCTTTTAGTCTTCCTAGGTCTGAACTCATACCGCCACGTGTAATGCACTTCACTTCCCAACTAGGAGATACGAAAATATTCTTCACGCGCCCATATCTCGGGGCTACACAACAGATCCTAATAGGAAACGAATCACTTAACAGTTCATCTATTATCCAGCAGACTTCTTCGTCACTACCAAGTCATATAGATATATCTCGCAGTACTAACATACTCATCAGATGAATACCAAATCGCCAATCGGCTAATAGGGACAATACCGAACATATAAGTTCAAACACTTACTCACACAATCAGCACCTCGGTGCTCAAGCCATAGGCAAAGATCTGGCCTCAAGTCCTCCAGACTGGCCCAACATACTCACGAAGATCACATCTCGCCCCTTAATCGGGGGATCACAAGCCATCAAGGCACATATACTACTGAGCGCTCAAGTGCGCATACAGACGTGAGGAAGGAATTTCAAGAATTATATCTCAAGCTGAATGAAGTACGCACGATAAGAATTCCAAGAAAGTGAAGTTTCCTAAAGGTTATGTAGCCTCTCAAGGATAAATATAGACGTCTCCGTACCGATCCGCGAGACTCTACCAAACCTGCTCATGACTCATGAGACCTAGTAACCTAGGCTCTGATACCAACTTGTCACGACCCAATTTCCAAACCCGGTCGTGATGGCACCTCTCGTGAAGACAAGGCCAGCCAACAGAATAACGATGCCTCTTTCAAAATTTTTAAACATAAATGAATAGATAAATACAACTTAATGACAATAATAATCGATATCTACAATCCAACATAACCCGACCGGGGTGTCACAAGTCACGAGCATCTAAAGAAGACTGAACACAACTACAGGGCCAATAATAATATACAAAGTAAAATTCTAGAATCAAAGGACAAAGTCCGGTGCCGCGAACGCCGGCGGTCACCTTGCTCAGCTACAATGGTATGCCTTCAATCAGCTAATAACCTGCTACCGGGTGAACAATACCTGCAACTGCACGCGAGGTGCAGGGAGTAAAGTGAGTACTCCAACTCAGTGAGTAATAAGAGTAAATAATAACTGAGTGGCAAGAAATCATGTAAGAGCACTCCATCATGCTATATGGGACAGTACAACCCTTTGAGAAAGACAGTAAAACCGGGAAAATCCTTTAGAAATATCTGGTTCAGTTAAAAACCTCTTTTGAAAATATCCTTTTCCAACTGTCAAGCATATGAATGCGATATCAGATAGTGCAAGTCAGCACATAAATCAGCCCCTCGGGCACAGCACTCCACCAACAAATAACACCAGGGTATCTGGTAACAGTACAAGAAATAGCATGGATGCCAAATATATGAGAGTGCTGAATGTCATGCCACGTAGTACAAACAGGAATCAACGCATGAATGCAATGCAATGCACATGACCGCTGCGGCGCGCAGCCCGATCCATTTGGATACCCGCGCTGACTATGGGGGTTCAGACTCCGGAGGGGCTCCTACAGCCCAAGCAAAATATCAATATCACACCGCTGCGGCGCGCAGCCCGATCCATCCTCAATCCAGAAATGCACATATAACACTGCTGCGGTGCGCAGCCCGATCCATGCTCAGTCCACAAATGCACATAAGCCACTAGGGCAATATTCAAATAACAGTTCTCAGTTCCAAACGTTAAAATGTAGTTTAAGTTTTAAAACTTTAGAAGTATGACTGGACATTTCAAAATAGTGTTTAGCTCAGGACTGAAATCATTTAACATGCTAAGTATCATGGAAACAATGATAATAATCCCTAAAGGATTCAAATAATCGGCACGAAGCCCAAAACACGGCAATCAATCCAAATTATGATGATAACAAGTAGTTCAGTCAAATACGTGATAAAAATCAACAACCGGGGCGGACCAAGTCGCAATCCCTAACGGTGCTCTGCCCCACGCTCATATCTGGCGTGCAAGTCACCTTAATACATCACTATGATGTGCAAATCCGGGGTTTCAAACCCTCAGGATATCATTCACAAGTATTACTCACCTTGAACCGATGAAATCTCTAGCTCATGATGCCTTTGCCCCTTAAATCAGCCTCCACGCACGTCGAATCTACCCAAAAACAGAGCGAATACATTACAATATGCCAAGGGAACAGTACCCAATCAAAAACAACCGAGAAATAGCAGAAATCTCGAAAATAGAAAAACTCGAGCCCCGGGTCCACTTCTCAAAAAATTATAAAACTCACATTACCGGATTCCTCGTCTCGCCACGAGTCTATACATATCAAATTTACCAAAATCGGAGTCCATTTGACCCTCCAAATTCCATTTTTAACTTATAATTTCTCAAGCCCTAACTTACTCCATTTTTGATGAATTTCCACCAATTTCCATGTTAAATCTAACATAATCTCGAATAATTAGGCCAAGGAACTTACCTCCAATCGATTCTCAGTCAAAACCCTCAAAAATTCTCGCCCAAAGCTCTCCAAGTCGCTCAAAAATGGTGGAAACTACCTCTTGCTCGCGGATGAAATATAACATTTAAAACCCTTCTGTCCACAGCAACTTTCGCTTCTGCGGTCCCGCTTCCGCTTATGCGGGACCGCTTCTGCGGCTAAAAATCCGCTTATGCAGTTCTCACTTAAAAACCCAATCTTCGCTTTTGCGACTCGAACACCGCTTCTGCGGTTCACCCAAGACCGCTTCTGCGGTTATTCAAATGCTCTTGCAGACCCGGTGATGCGAAAAAGGTATTCTTATACGGAGCTCCTCAATCCCACACGAAATCACTTCTGCGCTCTTCTACCCGCTTCTGGGGAACCGCTTCTGCGGTCCATTTTCGCAGAAGCGGAAATACCAGATGACAGCAATATCAGACCTGAAGCAAACTTCAAAAACTCTCGTCTAGACACTCGAATTCACCCCGAGGCCCCCGGGACCTCAACCAAAAACACCAACATAACCCATAACATCATTCAAACTGGTTCTAATCATCAAAACACATAAAACAATGCTAAAACCATCAAATCACATCGGATTCAAGCCTAAGTTCCTTAAAACTTCCGAAATGCACTTTCGATCAAAAACCTGACGAAACGACGTCCAAATGACCTGTAAATTTGCACACATATCCAAAATCACCTAACGAAGCTACAGCAACTCTATAAATTCCATTCCGACCCTCAGATCAAAATTTTACCTATCAACCGGAAATCGCCAAAATACAAACTTCGCCAATTCAAGCCTAATTCTACACTAGGTCTCCAAAATCACTTCCGATTACGCTCCTAAGTCACAAATCATCCCCCGAAGCTAACCAAATTACCAAAAATCACATCCGAGCCCTCTAACTCAATAGTCAGCATTCGGTTGACTTTTCCAACTTAAGCTTTCCTTAAAGAGACTAAGTGTCTCATTTCTTATAAAAATCAATCCAAATCAACTCTAACACACCACATACCGATAATGAAATATGAAGAAGCATGAAAATAAAGAAAAAGAAGCAACAACACATGAGACGACGGGTCGGGTTGTCACAAGTGATTTGGAAAGTTTGGTCTAATTTCATCAAGTCGCGATTGGGTTTTTGACGCAAAATATGAATTAATTGTTTAACGAGCTAAACGGGTATTGCACTAAGCAAATGAACTCCAAATTGTGTTTTGATTAAAGGAATAGGTTTGTATTATTATTTGTGACTCATAGGAACAAGAATCGTCAAATTCCGAGTTCGTATGATGGAGTTAGAGCATTTTTAGTAAAATAAAAAGCTGCTGCAAAGTTTTTGGGCAAAAAGCTAGTATTTTCGCAGATGCGGTGAACAGTACCGCTTCTGCGATGAACAGTAATCCCGCATCTGCGGTGCACAGTACCGCATCTGTGATGAACAGTAAAAATTGCACCTGCGGTGAACAGTACCGCATATGCGAAAATTCCTGGACAATGTATAATTCAGGCAATCCGAGAGTTTTCTCATTTTTGGAGCTATGGAGCTCGGATTGAATCGATTTTCGAAGCGATTTTCATTATATGGATTGGGGTAAGTGTTCTATATCCAAAAGTGATTATATTTAATTATTCCATAGTTATTTTCATCAAGTATTAGTGAATCAAATGGAAGAAATTGGAAAAAATTTGTAAACTTTTCAAAAACGAAAATTCTAGATTTGGATGCCGAATTGTTGTCGGATTTTGGTAAAATTTGTATGGTTGGACTCGTGGTTGGATGAGGTTTCATATTTTGGAACTTTTCTCGGGTTCCGAGATGTGGGCCCCACGGGCGAATTTTTAGTGTAATTTCGGACTTTTGATGGAAAATGTAAAATTTCATATGGAATAAATTTCTATAATTTTTATTAACTGAATCAAATTGTTATGGCTAGATTCGAGGCATTCGGAGGTCAATTCAAGGGGCAAAGGCGTCGCGGGTTGAAGAAATAGCCGGTTCGAGGTGAGTAATGATTTTAAATGAAGTCCTGAGGGTTTGAAACCCCGGATTTGCACAACGTAGTGCTATACTAAGTTAAGATACATGATGTGTGACGAGCGTGAGGTTCAATGCTATGGGGATTGTGACTTGGTCCATCCCGAATGATATTTTTACTATATTTTTTATTGGGACATATACTTTATTATTGTGAATTGGGCTTGTTGCCATGCTTGGGGCCTTATGCCGACCTATAGAACCCTTAGGGGATTTTTGACTGGTTTTTCCTCACTTATTTGAAAAAATTTATATCCTCAGTCACGTTTTCAATTGTTTAAAAATGATATGAACCAGATTTTTGAAATGTTAATCATAAATAGAAAGAAATATGAGGGCTGAGATCCCTATCGTACATTATGCCCGAGAGGCTGTGATTTTAAATGACTGAGAGGGGTTGAGGAATCAATAGTGAGGATATTTTATATGATATGGATCGGGTTGCGTGCCGCAGCAAATGTATATTTTATATGATATGGATCGGGTTGCGCGCCGCAGCAAATGTATATTATATATATTGGATCGGGCTGCACACCGCAGCAAATACATATATTGGATCGGGCTGCACGCCGCAGTAATTACTAATATAGATCGGGTTGCACGCCGCAACAATATAGCGCTTGGGCTGAAGGAGCCCCTCCGGAGTCTGCACACCCCCAGTGAGCGCAGTCGACTATTATTATTATGGATCGGACTGTACGCCACAGCGATATACGGATCGGGCTGCACGCCGCAGCGGTACATATTTTTATTGATTCGGTAGTTGAGAGAAGTATATGAATTGAGAACTGAGGATAAGAACAAATAAATAAATTGAAATGCTCGTGGAGCGAATTCATAATGATGATACCTACTTTTACCTGGGTTAAGGAATTACACTTGATTTCTTCATTTACTGTTGTTTAAGTGATTTACTGTTTTGATTTAGAACTGCTTAGTGCCTTTACGTGATTTCATACTGTTAGCCATTATTTATATTTATTACTCACTGGGTCAGAGTACTCATATTACTCCCTGCACCGTGTGTGCAGATTCAGGCATAGCAGGTTTCCACTCCTGAGAGCTGATCCTTCCAGTCCATGCGGTATTTCGGAGACTACGAGGTAGCTGTTGGCGTCCGCAACCCCCGTGACTCCTTTATCTTATTATTACTATGTTATTCGAGCTATTGTATCGGTTTTTCGTATTTAGTAGACTTGTGTCAGGATTCCTTAGTTGCTCATGACTTGTGACACCACAGTTAGGGCTATGTTGGGTTGGATTTTCGCATCTTTATCTATATTTTTCTGCTATTTGGTATCATTAAACTATGATTATACGATAATTGTGTTAAATAACTGTATTAAAGGATGAATTGGGTTGATTGGCTAGCCTTGTCTTCACGAGAGGCGCCATGACGGCTGGGTTCGGGATTTGGGTCGTGACATACGTGGACCTCCAAATGTATTGGTCAGAAGGTCCAGCTCCTCAATAGTTGAAGTGTTAAAATGTGATATGGTAAGTCTTTTGAATCGAGTCTCAAAGAGAATAGAATTTCTCTTAAGTTCTTAAATCTTCATTCTTTCAAAAGATTGTCCGAATAACACTTAGACACTTCTTAATACTTACAAACATTGTACAAAAGTTCAATTCAACTATATAGACTTACCCGAACACTAATTAGAGTCCAATAACATCAAAATCAACTCTTGGTCAAACTTACGAACTCTTAAGCTCTTCATATTGCTAACTTTCGACAAATGATGTTCGAATTCTTCTAGGAACCTCCAGCACCAAATTTGAACATACGTACAAGTCCAAAATCATCACACAAACCTATATATAGAAACAATAAATCTTGATTCTAAGTCTATTTACTCAAAACTCAAACCATGGTCAACTCTTACAACTTAGAGTTTTCATTTAAGAAGTGTTCCAAATCACTTCCAAATCTCTTGGGACAAAAATCACTCATAACTGCAAGTTATAAAATACCAAATGGACCTATGGTAAGGCTCAAATAATTGAAGAGGTGCTAGAACACGAAAGGACCGGACGAGTTGTTATACTCATCGCTTGTCACTCGTTGCGGCCTGTATTCGAGGCATCAAGGTTGTTCTGTTAAGTCAAAACTCACAATTTTCCAGGGCTTTTCAAAGCCTTCTGCCATGGCCAAATCCCATCACCTAACTCAACTGGCTAGGTAAGCCAACCAACATAAACACAACTCAAAACTGAAGATCACCAAATAAATATTAAATAAGTACGTGAAGATTAAATCATATTATCCCAAGAAATGGTGGTATAAGTCATGAGTCACTATGATTAAGAAGTACAACTTTAGTGTAAAGTGAATATATCATCTATTTGGAATATAAATATAGAAATTCAATTATTAAACTACCATAAGCAAAATGGTAGTCTGCAATTGGAATACCGGTACATCTTCAATGCTAGCCTTCAGCTTTCACAACAACTCAGCACCAAAATCTGCACGCAAGGTACAGAAATGTAATATGAGTGCAATTGACCTCATCTACTCAGTAAGTATCAAGACTAACCTCAATAAAGTAGCGATGAGATTTCGCCAAACAAATACTCATCTAATATAAACTGAACCACTCATAAGATTTACATTAACAAAGGAACGGCTAAGAAACAGCAAAGAAATAATGGATATAAATTATAATGAACATGCTTTCTAAATAATCAGATCAAATCATAAAAGTTTACCAAATTTAATTAGAAAAGAATAATTCGAGTCACATTGTCCTTATTCTATTTAAAATAATTGCATGTTTATCATGATCATTCAAGACTTATCCGTTATTAAAGTTTTCTAGTAATTAACAGTTGTCCTCTCTATAAAAATTTTTCTGGTAGAGTGTTTATAGTCTATCATACTATATTTCTCATTTACATCGCACTCATTACACCAAAATGCTAACAATCCAAATCCATACTTCACCATTCGTATAAGGCTTTTTTGCCCTCAAAACACCATGAATTTCTTTCGGAGGAATCCAACATGTATGCATAGCTTCTTCAGTCCTCTTTTATATTAGCCACTGCTCCAGCAGATTAACATCCATGGTTTATTCCAAATGAACATATATACTGAAGAACAACTCCCAAAGTTATTTGATGGAGATGATCTGCAAAAATAAGTGATATATAGTTGTTCTAACCTCCACCATCTGACATAAGACACTGCTGTTCAACATCAACATTCCTCTTTTTTGCAGCTTGTCTTTTAGTCTTTCAGATTACTTTCCCAGCTCACTTATAGATGTTTTCGGTAGTATCATTAAGCAATTTAATTTGTAGCACCAAATTAAATGAAATTCCATTTTGAATAGTTATGTACTGCTCTAACAATACCTTAACATTCATGAACATAAAAGCTAAAAAAGGAATGAGTAAAACATGCTCCACACGTATCATTAACTACAACATGATAAGGATTGAGAGGAATAATATATTTTTAATCTAATAGGACCATAAAAAAAACCTGAATAAGATGGTAAACATGGAGACAAAACATTGGATATCTAATTTCACGTCCTATTTTGAGCTAAACAACAAACTGTTTTCCGGTCACCAAAGGGGAAAGTAAACAAAACTCAAAAAGAATCAATTCAAAATGCAACATGAAAAGAACTGGTAGTCCGGACGTCCTTAGAGTGATTCTTGGATTCAATGAAGAGGAGCCGAGCAATACAACATGGATATTGTCATCATTCACACAAATGAGCACATATATATATATATATATATATATATATATATATATATATATCAGAAAGAGGCGCGAAAAAATCACCCTAGAAACAAAAAATGGGTAGTTTCAGATACCTATATAAGGTTTTCATCCATAGATATATGGGAATAATCATTGGATCATAGTTTGCACCTGTGATGTCTGGTTGAAATTTTGGAGCTTTTTTTGGATGATAAATCAGAAGACCTTAATAGCCATTGAAGTACAATTAAAAATAATAACATCTGCAACAGAGTGAAGAAGAAGTGAAAGCAACATGAAGAACAAAATCGAGAAGAAAGTCTATATAGTACCTTAGTTGCAAAAGAAATTAATTTTTCGTCCATTTAAAGTAAATGGTACATCTAAGAATGCATCTTCCGCTTCAATGCCATCAAAATGTACTTAGCATGCCTACTTTTCCTTATTAGTTCAAATAGCCCTAGGTAGATTCTCAAACTCTAATAAACCCACAACAAGAACTGCCATTATTTTATGCCGTGTCGAAAAAGCTAAGAGCTCTTATTCCGCAGTAATGATTCCTGCTTATTCTCGCTTAGTTTAAATAGAATATTGTCAATAGAAAAAGATAAAGTTAGACAAATATACATTGAAAAGATCTGCTATTGCTAGATTTTAGGCATTACAGCAAAGGTAACCTCACAGTTTCAGAGGCTCCGGAAAAAAATTCTATGTTTCGTATGCTCCGGTCATTAAAGAGCACTACATTTATCTTTAAGCAACAATTGAGTTTTTTGTTCTTCATGTTAAAAAGAGTAATGAAGTGATTGATAACTATCGAGTCCTCTTGCACAAGAATGAAAAAAGTATATAGCCGCTGTTACTCAAAATGCAACCAAAGAACGAAATCAGAGAACAATGCATAAGAAATGTAATAGAAAACCTGAATGAAGAATTTTTCAAATACCTAGAAAATAAAATTTAATAACATGATACACTTTCACTGTTGAAATCTCGTCGCTGCTCAGGAAAAAACACAAATACCTAGCATATCGTCAAAGACTGAAATAAATAAATACAAGAAGTACAAGATGAAAAAAAGGATACCCAGTAGAAAATCAATATGGACAGAGGGGAGGCGTGAGAGAGCAAAGGTGTGAAAATAAAAAGGTGCTTAAGTTACATGTAGGTTAATTTCTACGAAGACAGAGAGGCTATTTTGAGATCCCTGGGTAATTATACTGATGCTTTCTCTTCTCATGTTTCCCTTCTATTGTCTTTTTATTCTTTTTACCTTCGTGTGTACCCATTTATGTCGTCTGGCTGGGTTCAAATTTGATCATTGGAAGGTTGTGGCGCTGTCGCCTATCGGTGGCTGAAAATTGAGAAATGCTACATAGTGCTTCTTTCATGTCAGTATATGTATTTTTCAATCATTATCAGCTGGTTTTTTGTTTGATAAATGGAAACAATTTTATCATTTGATTTTCAATGGATTGCTAAAGAAAAAGAAGGTTTTGGTGTTATTTTTTGGCTGAGTTTGGACACTAAAAGACACTGATAGGAACCACACGTTTCAATTGCCTTCACAATTAATAGTATGAGAATTTTTCTATTAAAAAGAGATAAGATATAAGACCATGTAGAAGCATTATTTTATTTTTTATTGCACATGCCTGCTCTGCATAAGTTTTTTTTGAAATTAAAGAAGTCACACTTTTATTTGCCTCATGTAAGAATTTTGGACTTAATACTCAATCCTAATGTGATTTCTACCTATTTAATAATGGAAATTATGGAAAATATTCATGAAAATTAGAAGTTAGGGCTTGGGAATTGGAGACCTAAATCTATGGATTTGAGGAGCCATTTGGGATCGGATTTTGAAGTATTTGATATGCATGAACTCGTGGAAAGATGAGGGTTCCATTGATGTTAATTTTGTCGAATTTCGAGACATGGGCCCGGGGGTCGGTTTTGATTAATTTTGGGATTCGTGCCGTATTTTCATTATTTTTGCATGGGCTTCGTTTTCTAAGCATATTTTGACGCCGTGATTCCGATTTTGGTTAGATTCGACGAGAGTTGAGGCCGAGACGAGAGGCAAAGGCATCGCAGGCTAGAGATTGGACCGGATAGAGGTAAGTAATGATTATAAATGTTGTTCTGAGGGTATGCAACCCCGAAACTCACATCGTTATGCTATTTTGAGGTGACGCACACGCTAGGTGACGAGCATGGGGTTGTACACTGTTGGGGATTGTGACTTAGTCCATCCCATATGACTGTTTAATTGTGTATTTGATTGAAAACTGCTTACTATTATCATGTTTTGGGCTAAATGACATATTTGGGCTTCGTGCCAGTGTTATTCTGCTATTCCTCACTATTTTGACTTAGTATTTCTAATCAATATTGCTATTCTCTAATGTCTTTCACAACTCAGGCATCTTTACTCGTTTTTGGTATTTTAAATATTATTTTGGGCTGAGCATTATGTTTTACTGTTGCCTGAGTGGCTTGTGAGATTCTGACTGATTAAGGCCGAGGGCCTATGTTGTGAGGTTACTATGGGATCGGGTTGCACGCCGCAGCATGTGGTACTGAATGAGATATATGAGATGCCGAGGGCCAGATTTATTATGCCACGAGGTGCCTTGTGATTTATATGAGGCCGAAAGCCTGTTGATTATGCTACGAGATGGCTTATTTTTACGCTTGGTCCGTAAGGGCCTCTCCCAGAGTCTGTACACCCCCAGTGAGTGCGGGTACCCAGCTTGTGATGTGATATAGCCTGAGGGGCTGATGTTGTTCCATGTTGTTGCCCGAGGGGCTGATACAAGTGATTGTGAAATAGCCTGAGGGGCTGGTTCTATTGGTATTTTTATCTGAGGGGCTGTTTGTGTTTCTATACTTTATACTTGTTTTCATTCACTCATTTGAATTTCTAAAAGATGCTTTAAAAAATGGTTTTACTGAACTAAGAAGTTTTATGAGTTCTTACTATAACTGTATTGTGTTGTTTTTTTTTATTGCCTCGTTGTACCATTTTGTTGTGTATTACGTGTTTTCTTGTCGCTCAGCTGCATTTACTTTTATTACTTACTGAGTTGGCGTACTCACATTACTCCCTGCACTTCTGCGTGCAGATTCAGGAGTCTCAGGTCACACTAGCGAGGGTTGATTTGCTTCGAGCAGGCTGTTTGGAGTTGACTAGGTAGCTGCTTGGCGTTCGCAGCACAGTGCTTCTCCTTCATACTTTTATTTCGTTGTCCTTGTTTTGTAATAGATTATGTTGTATTTTCATACTCTCAGACAGATTTTAGATGCTCATGACTGGTGACACCCCGATGTCGGGCTGTGTTTTGTTTCCGCAGTTGAAATATTTTACCTTGTTTTGGGATTATCACTATTAATGACTTGATTATGAACCACTATATTTGTTAATTACACTTGGGGTTTGTGTCGGCTGGCCTTGTCTTCACGAGAGGCGCCATCATGACCGGGTCTGGGTTTAGGGTCGTGACATTACCCCTCTACTATAAAATATAAGCATAAAGAGAGCGCAAATAATACAGTGTAAACTAAACTCATCTGGAAGTGATCAAAAGCAAATTATTAGTAACAACAAATAGTCAAAGAGCAGAGCGAAACTAAACAAAAAGATAATCTTTAAGAATAAAACAGAAATACATTCAGAGCGCATATTGCGAAAAGGTTGCGCAGTCGCGAGCCAAATATTTTTGTATTTTTCGACACTTGTGATCCACAAGAAAGCATTAAAGCCTAAAGAAGAACCAAATCGTGCACAGTTATAACTAAAATGATCAAAATGTCTGCAAAGCATAAGTAGGCATGTTTACGGGCAACTTCAAAAAAAAAGGACGAAGTCAATATTATCAAGTAGTTGGAACCTAGCAAATTGCAGCTTGTGTACATATGAGCTGCAAACAAACATGCCAAACTATGTAATTACACCCAACGACACCCAAATCTAATTTCTAGGTGGCTTTCCAAACATGCTCTTAAGGAGAAATAACATAATGATGATGAGCTGAAGCTAAACGAAATACACATCAAGTTATTAACTAGTATTTGTTGCGCGAAATAAATAAGTAAAGAGCTGAGATTACTAAAAAGTAGAAACATATAAATAAACTTTTGCATTACTAAAATCAATTTGGAATATACTTCTACCAGTTAAAATTATGATACAATATGATGGAAATCATCGAAGAGAAGTATGTAATCTCATGAATAAGTGCCCCGTGAAGTTTAAAATGAAGCGACCGTACTTCAAAGGTAAACTGAGGAAGCAAATTTAGACAGAACAAATGTACTCTTTGAAGTCCATAATTTTTCAAGTGGAATACAAACTTTTCTCTTAAAAAACAGAACAATAGTCGATGTTTTTCTTTTAAAACAATATCAGAGAAACTAACTTTTTGAACCATGCGATTACCTGGCAAGAGCAAAATCCGAGCTGTGAAACCCAGGAAGACCCAACAAACCATTCTGATCTTCATGTTCTATTACAAGAATATTGACTTTTAACGACAAAATTCTAACAAAGGGACATGAATCCGGTCGTTAAAAGTGTATCTGTAACGACCAAATCTTTTTCCAGTCGTTGAAGTCTATTTTATGTTTAATATTTACAAAGGGATGATTTCCGATCCTTGAAGATAAAATAATCCAGTCGTTAAAATAGATTATAAGCAATAAGACAAATAAATAGGCGCCAGTTTTTCCCTCATTTTTTTACCCAACCCACAATCAGCTCATGCATTCCCTCAGCTCTCGTAACCACCCCTCCTAATCAAAATGTTTCTCTGCGTTTTATCAGTCAACAACGAGATAATTTGCAGTTACAAGGATACAAGCACAAGTTGAGCGACTGTTGCGATTAAAATACTCACGCAAGTGCACGTGGTCGTCAAGTAATAAAATAGTGAGTAGAGTATCGTTCCCACGAAGACTTGTGATTAACTATTGACTGATTCAAACTCAATTAACTTATCGATCCAAGAGATTTTTTTCCACAAAATATAGTCGTCTCTAATTTACTACCTAAAAATATCAATTAATGCAATAACTAGAATAATCAACCAAACAACTAGCAGTTTCGAATAACAATCAGTAGGGGAGAATATTCCAGGGTCACGGGCTAGCTAACAATCATGTTGCGTTCTCGGCTTAAAATAACTAATTGATTCATCTGGGTCGTTGATTGACAGGGTTGATATTGCTCATAAGAATCTGTCGACTCTTTACTCACCTATTCAAATTAATTTAATACATATATGTCTATAGAATTAAGACTAACAAGAATGCAGTTATAATTCCTGTATTTAAATCAAGCAAGGCAATTAGATATATGTCTATCCTAATTGCGAATCCGTTCCCCGATGCCCAGGTTCAAGAACTTGCTCTATTTAATTTTATATGCAATCTAAAGTTCCCACTTTCGAGTTCAACTATAGATTCGTATATAGTATTTCACTGTTAGCTACTCAGCAATATAATTGAGAACAGAAATAAATAAACAACCCAATATGATAAAATCAACTTTGTTAAATTAAACTCTGAACAACAACGTTCATGTTTCACCCATGACCCTTGAACAATAGGTTTTAGCTACTCATAGTACTGTTCATCTCAATTATATTCAATATCATTCAAATTGTAAAAACAAAAGGAAGAAATGAAGAACTTGATGTTGGAATCTCCTCATTGCCGCTTGCCTCTCTTTTTTCTTGCACTAAACTATGAAAACCTTGATAAATAATCCTTGGGCGAGCTTGACTTTATATAGGTTAAGTGCAATTTCCTCTAGACTTCCAATTTTACCCTAGACAATTCTTTTCCGGAACTGGGACTAGCGCGTCCCCGCTAGTGGTCGCGCTAGTTGACTAACATTCTGCCTCATGCATCTGGACTAGCGCGATCGCGCTACTGAGCGCGCTAGTGGTCGCGCTAGTCTAGGCCTGTATTTCCTCAATTTTTTGTCTAGTCTTCGTGTGCACTCAGCTCCGAGGGGTCTTTCTTGCTCCAAAGTTGCTCCAATCACAACTTTAAGGCATCACATAGGCTCCTCGTTCTGCAATGTGTAAAATTCACAATTAGAGCCCATTTTTCATCATTTAACCTTATTATGACATTGGAACATAATCAAGCGGGAGCATAAACAATCGCCAAATTACCTAGATCTAGCCTATTATCAACACCTCATACTTAATTCATTGTTCGTCCTCGAGCAATCAAACTATACTCTCTAGAGGTTCCTTCACTCAACAATTTCCCCTAACGCATTACAGCCAAAACAATTTGCATACGTTACGCCTAGTAGTGAACAATCCTAGCCTCAAAAGTCAACTCTCAAGTGCCATGCAATATCCATACTTCCTCAAAGTACTCTACACAGAAGTCAAGACTTGCTTTTCCTTCACGAATCACATGCCCTCAGAATCACAGCAAATAAAGTACAATCAATCCATACATTCGAATCTCATACTCACATATATCAAAGAAAATCGCTCACCCTCACAAAAGAAGTCACATGCATGTAATTGGTACCATAAGATTGCCCTTAATGTAAATCTCTACTAATGTAGGCTCGCTCGATCTAAAATCAATTAGGACTTTTTCATGATCGTAATGTGGGCTAGGGGACGAGTAGGATATATTTATGAATAGTGACTAACCCTCCTAGCACTTTAACACACCACATAATTAACTTTAAGTGCAAACTCTTCAATCCACTTTACTTTCACAAACAATATCACCCAAAAATGCTCCTTTCTTCTTTAAGCACTACATTAATTCATACCCACTAGAAGGAACAAGAAAATAATGTATTAATCTCTATATTTTTCTTTTTTTTTCTTTTTTTTCTTCTTTTCAATGTCCGCTAGTGGTGTATTATTTTACAAAATAAGTGCACCTTTCTTCCTTTTATTGGTTCCACACAAAAGCTACCCCACTCTTAGTTCCTTCTTACTTCTTTTAGCGCTCATCTCACAATTAAAGTGCATTAAGAGGTAAAAGGATCAAAACAATGTCAATTAATAACAAAAAGGGTATAGGCTTGTAATGTGGGTGTCAAATAAAAGTCTATAGGCTCAAAAGGGTTAACTAGGGAAAGATTTTATTTGTGATAAGCAATAAAGCTCAAAAAGATCAAAGAAAGCCTAAAATCCTTTTTCAAACTGAGCATCACCTAAAATTTTGCCTCAACTCACATACCGGACAAGTTCTAGACGCAAGCACAATTTCACCACACATGGCATATGACTCATTCCAGATAAGCTCATCGAGACACTCCATTATGAGCATTCAAGTCAGTGACAAACATGCAAATTAAGGCACTTTAGTGAGATTCAACCAATAAGACTAAGTGTTACACTCTAGTGTCTATTGTGTTCAGGTGTGTCAAAGCTATGGGTTCTCTTTTTTATTCTCTTGCTCATAGCCATTAAACCTAATCTACAAATCAAAAAGAAAAAATAATTAAAAAAACTACCTATACCCGGTTCAAGCTAAACCGTTGGAAAAGAACCGTGGCCCAAAGAAAAACCAAGCGGGAGTTACTACACTACCTAAAAATAAAAAAATAAAAAATCTTTTTGGTATTTTTTTTCCAGACTAACTTCCCTCAAGAAAATTTGTCCAAAGGATCCGTCATCAGGAAGAGTCTTCATATTTTCCATTTTTTTTTGTTTTTTTTTTGCGCGACTTTGTCCCTCAAGAACACCGCCAAAAGAGATCCGTCGTCGGGACAAGCCACTTATCTATTTTAAACTAATGAACTCTTACTCAATCACCAAAACTATCAAAGCCAAAGAAAGCAAAACAAAAGAGTCTTCAAATGATACAACTACATACATAAAATGAAGTATCCCCCACCCTACACTTAAAATAAAGACATGTCCCCATGGCTTAAGAATAGAAGGAATAGCAAGGTAAAGAAACTTCCCTGAAGGCTCACTCCTGGTCGGAGACGGTGTCGGGGTTCACATGGCACGCACGACCCAAGTCTCTCAGCCAACCCAAAAATTTCTTCTCAGACTTCGTCTGCTGGGTAGCCACCGCGTCTACATGAGTTCCCAACTCAGTTACGGAGGAGCGTAACCCGGCCACCTCCTGCTCCAATGCGGTGAAACGGGACACTCTGTAGTTCCTGAAGATGATGTTGCTCCGGACGGTGCTGCAGCTGCTGCACTGGGCTCAGGGGCCTGTGTTTCGGTCCCTACATTCACCTGATCGGCCTCCCTTTCCTCCGAGTCATCAGAGCCACTCCCATCCGCTCAACCGGCTGCCGGTGGCTCCTTACCCCCGGTGACCTTGTCGGGTCGAAACTTGTGGCCTTTACGTACTAGCCCATCCACATGGAGATTTTTGGGCACCCTAGCTTGCCTACAAAGCTAAGTCACTAAAGAGGGGAAAAAGAACCCATACCTTCGTACTGGGCAGCGAACGAACATTTCGTCGTGTATCACTTTGGCTACATCGAAGTTAAGACCCCTGATGAAACACCAAATCAAAGAAGCTCGTGGTCTATTTACCTCCATAGTGTTTTTGGATGGAATAAGACGACTATTAATCACATACAACCAGCTCTTTGCCTCAGAGGTTAATGCAAAGGAGTGAAACTTCTCACCGTATTGCATCCAGTGCACCTCTTTTTTGGGTACGCAAATCGAATCAAAGAATCGCTCCCACTTTGCGTCCGTTGGGTTCCTGCCATACTCATAAAAGTCATCATGCTCAGGCACAGGAGGGGGCAGATGGTATGCCGTCCGTATTGCCTCAACAGAGGCGTTCACCGCCTTGCGGTGCACTGTGACTACACTATTGTCATGATCTGGCAGATTAGCGTAAAACTCCCGCACAACCCAATGGCCTCCCCTGGCTCATTGATGAAGGTCTGTAGCCTCTGCCTCACCAACTCCGCGTACATGTGAGGACAGTGCTGCTGGACTGAACTGATGTCAAGCCCCCTTTCCGGAATTGGCTGTTTAGTTGCCTTCTCCGCTAAGCGGCCCTGAGCATTGGCTGAGACAAATTTGGTACTGTTAAATGGCCGTGCAGGGGCTGCCCCTTGTGGTGTGGATGAGCCGGCTTGGCTGCTAATGAACGGACCTATGGCGTGGCATTTGGGAGGTGGTGCCACGATACCTGAAAAATGGGACTACATTAGCATGGCTCAACACAAAAGTGTGATGCACTGCGGTTACTCAGACTTCACCCGCATAATTTGTCACAACTACTTAGTAGAGTTCATTTAGGCCTTTCCACAAACACCTTGTGGGCATTAGGCCTTCACAAACCCTTTCAAGATTTTTATAACATAAATCCACCACATAATCTCACCAAGATCAGAAATCAAATGGAACCCACCCCACCCCACACTTACCACACACCAACACCACAACATATTTAACCAATTTATCTACACAAAATTAAAAAAAACAACTACTACAACAAGGGCATTTGAATACAACAAAAATCTGAAAAATAAAAAGAGAAAAAGAGAAGAAAGTAAAACTAGGGCTCATACCTGTAGTGGTAGATGGTGGTGAGTAGAGAAGGAAGGTGGAGAAGAATGTGGGTGAGCCCGGGGGGAGGGAAATCGTGAGAATGTGGGGAAGGGGATGGGAGTGTTTTAGAAGTTGGAGTGTTTTTAGAAGAGGGGTTTTTTAGTTGGGATGTACGATGGGGTAGATTAGAAGAGGGGGGTGGGCGTGGGGTAGGTTTAAATTAGACTAAAGAAAAAAAAGAAAAATAACAAAATAAAAACCTTTAATCGAACCAACCCGTCGATTTCTTGGGCAGGCAGAATGATGCACTTTTAGTGCGACCACTAGCGCGAGTTGTAGTGCGGTCGCACTAAAGTTGTAAAGCTTAGGTAGAATGTTACCCAGTTAGTGCGACCTGTAGCGCGTCCTGTAGCGCGTCCTATAGCGTGATCGCGCTACTAGGTAACACTTTTTTTTCAATTTTTCACCTGTTTTTACCATGGTCGATGGCCTTTTCGCGTGCCCTTTTTCACCTGCATTGGTTAGCACGTTGTAAAACACACAAATACACTATAGCTATCATTGGATTGCCTCCCAACCAGTGCCTTAGTTATAGTCGTGGCATGACATTTACAACAATTCAATGGGTTGCCTCCCATACAGCGCCTGATTTAACATCGCGGCACGACTCAACACGTTTTCAAGCATCCAACAAGTCCACCGAGGTCTTGTGACGTGAAATGTCACCACCCCAATAATGTTTTATCCTCTGGCCATTTACCAAGAAGGTACCATTTGAGCTCATATCCTGCAACTCCACACCTCCATGAGGCTTCACACTCACCATAATGAAAGGGCCTGACCAACGAGACTTAAGCTTTCCAGGAAAAAGCTTCAACCTCGAATTGAATAAAAGCACTTCTTGCCCCGGCTCAAACTCTCGATGTTGGATACACTTGTCATGCCACCTCTTAGTCTTCTCTTTATACAATTTTGGCATTTTCATATGCGTGCAATCGAAACTCATCAAGCTCGTTGAGTTGCAACAACCTCTTCTCTCTAGCTAAATCCATATTCATAATAAGCTTTTTAATTGCCTAATAAGTCTTGTGTTCAAGCTCGATGGGCATGTGACATGCCTTCCCATAAACTAATTTATATGGAGAAGTACCTATGGGAGTTCTGTATGCAGTTCGATAAGCCCATAATGCATCGTCATGCTTTCCAGCCTAGTCCTTTCTATTTCCACTCACTGTTTTCTCCAGAATCTGCTTCACCTCTCTGTTTGACACTTCCACTTGACCACTCATTTGGGGATGATAGGCCGTGGAAACCTTGTGCTTGACACCATATTTTGCAAGGATATTATTCAGCAATTTGTTGCAGAAGTGCGTTCCTCCGTCACTTATCAACACTCGTGGAGTTCCAAAGCGTGGGAAGATGCTTCTTTACAAAACTCACCACTACCTTTGTGTCATTAGTGGGAAGAGCAATGGCCTCAACCCACTTAGACACGTAATCGACTGCTACCAAGATGTACCTGTGACCATTAGAGTATGGGAATGGTCCCATGAAGTCGATCCCCCAAACATCAAAAAGCTCTACTACCAGAATATTCTGCAAAGGCATCTCGTGCTTCTTGGTGATTGTTTCGGTTCTTTGGCATCTATCACACATTTTAACAAAGGCATGTGCATCCTTAAATAATTTAGGCCAATAAAAACCTGATTGTAGAACTTTCTGGGCGGTTCTATCTCCACCGTGATGTCCTCCGTATGGTGACGCGTGACAGTCATGCAATATTGCATTCATCTCTTCCTCAGGAACACATCTTCGCACCAACTGATCTGTGCATAGCTGGTATAAGAATGGCTCATCCCACATGTAGAGCCTTACATCATGTAGGAACCTTCTTCTATTATCGGGTGTCAATTCCAGTGGTGTCACCCCACTTGCAATAAAATTCACATAATCTGCATACCACGGGGCTTCGCTTGAGGTGATTGCCAATAACTGCTCATCAGGGAATGTTTCTTTGATTGACCCACTTTCAGCTACATGGCTTCGATTTTCTAATCTGGACAAGTGATCAGCCACTTGATTCTCTGTCCCTTTTCGATCTCGGATTTCTAAGTCAAACTCTTGCAAGAGGAGGACCCAACGAAATAGCCTCGGCTTGGAGTCTTTCTTCTCAAACAAGTATCTGATAGCTGAATGATCTATGTAAACGATGACTTTGGTCCCCACTAGATAGGATCTGAACTTGTCAAATGCCCACACCACTACAAGCAACTCTTTTTCAGTAACTGTGTAGTTCATCTGGGCTGGATTCAGAGTTTTACTCGCATAGTAGATGGAGTGAAAGATTTTATTTCTCCTTTTCCCCAAAATAGCCCCAATAGCTGTGTCACTCGCATCGCACATCAACTCAAATAGTTGTCCCCAATCTAGAGCAATGATAATTGGTGTAGTCACTAGCTTCCCCTTTAGCTCCTCAAATGCTTTCAGAAAGGCATCATCGAACTTGAAGGAGACATCTTTCTCAAGCAACCTGCACAATGGAGAGGAAATTTTTTAAAAGTCTTTAATGAAAGTTGATAAAAACCTGCATGGCCCAAGAAACTGCGGATGCCTTTGACGGACGTTGGTGGGGGAAATTTTTCAATTGCTTCCACCTTTTCTTTGTCCACCTGCAAACCATTTTTGGACACCTTGTGCCCCAAAACTCTACCTTCACGTACCATGAAGTGGCACTTTTCCCAGTTTAGCACCAGGTTCATCACTTCACATCTAGCAAGTACTTTATCAAGATTCATCAAACAGTTATCAAAAGAGCACCCAAACACGGAAAAATCATCCATGAACACTTCTACAAATCTTTCAACCATATCAGTAAAAATAGCCCTCATACACCTTTGAAAAGTCACAGGTGCATTACAGAGACCAAAGGGCATTCTCTTGAATGCATACGTGCCATACGGACACGTAAATCTGGTCTTCTCTTGGTCCTTTGGGGCTATAGAAATCTGATTACACCCGGAGTAACCATCTAAGAAACAATAGTATTCCTGGCCAACTAATCTATCAAGCATTTGGTCAATAAAGGGGAGAGGGAAGTGGTCCTTTCGGGTGGCATTATTCAATTTTCTATAATATATACAAATCCTCCACCCAGTGACAGGTCTTGTGGGAATGAAATTATTATTTTCATCAACAACCACAGTCATCCCCCCTTCTTAGGTACACATTGAACGGGGCTTACCCATTTGCTATCTGAGATTGGAAATACAATACCTGCATCAAGCCACTTAATCACTTCTTTTCTTACCACTTCTTTCATGATTGGATTTAGTCGGCGTTGTTGCTCTACACTTGGCTTGTGTCCATCCTCTATGAGGATCTTATGCATGCAAAAAACTGGACTAATGCCTTTAATGTCAGACATTGTCTACCCAAGTGCTCGCTTGTGCTCACTTAGTACTCTCAACATCTTCTCTTCCTGCAATTTAGACAATTCAGAAGAAACAATAATATGTAAAGTGTCAGAGTCACCCAAATAAGCATATTGAATGAGAGGGGGTAGAGGTTTAAGCTCCAATTTTGGAGCCTCCTCAATTGACGGTTTGGGAGGTGGCCCATCTGGCCTATTCAAGGGCTCAAAGGGGGTGTATCCCCTGCATGTAAGCACAAGATGTATCTAGGATGTGCATCATCTCCTCAATCTCATCATCAATTCCCAAGCTATCAAACAACATAAGTTCTTTCTCTAGAGAGTCGTCTAGATATACACTCGTGTCAAAAACTTGCTCATCCGGCTCAACAACAGATATCATTGAGAGCTCATCATAATGGCGGGGAATTTGGATTGCTTTGTAGACATTAAACACTGCTTCCTTGTCATCCACCATCAAAATCATTTTTCCCTCTCTTACTTTGATAATGGCATCACCAGTAGCCAAGAGAGGTTGCCCCAATATGATTGGGACCAGTTCGTCAGCCTCATAATCTAGGATAATGAAGTTCGCTGGGAAGATAAATTTCCCAATTTGTGGCAACACATCTTCAGTTACTCCCTTAGGGTGTGCTATTGACCTATCAGCCAGCTGCAACATCACAGTAGTTGGCCTTGGAGCTCCCAGGCCTAACTGCTTGAACAAGGATAAGGGCATCAGATTTATGCTCGCCCCCAAATCGCAAAGAGAACGACCCACATCATATTACCAATGCGCACATGAATGGTGAAGCTACCAGGATCCTTAAGCTTTTGAGGAAGCTTGTTCTGGACCCTTGATGTGCACTCCTCAGTAAGTGCAACTATTTCAAATTCAGTCGATCTTCTCTTGTGAGCCACTATATCTTTTATGTACTTAGCATATTTTGGAATTTCACGCAGTACATCAACGAGTGGAATATTTAATTGAACCTGGCTCAACATGGAGAGAAATTTGCTGAACATGCGATCATTATTCTTTTTCTGCAATCTTTGGGGGAAAGGCGGTGGTGTCCTCGTAGCCTCCACTGGCTCTGGAATTGCATAAGCATTCTTTGGTTCGTGCGTCTCCTTAGGAATCAACTCCCCCTCGGGTATGGGCTTGTCTTTCCTTTTCTTTGGCACTTCCTCTAGCTCCCTCCCATTTTTGAGTGTAACTACATTCACTTGAGGATTCTTTTCTGTACCACTGGGGAGAGCGCCTGCAGGTCTAGTGTTTTGATTTTTTGCTAACTGCCCCATTTGTCTTTCAAGATTTCTGAAATCGGTCCTGACCTGCTGATTGTCAAGAAACAACTTCTTTAGCAAATCATTTGTACTCTCTTCCATTTGTTGGGGTGGCTTCTGAGGTTGATTGAAATTCCCTTGGGATCTATAGTGATTCTGATTCTTCTTATTTCCACCCCATGAGAAGTTGGGATGATTCTTCCAATTTGGATTGTAAGAATTCCCGTATTGTGCATGTTGATTCGGTGGACCTCTATTCTGCTGCCCCACATAGTATATGGATTCAGTATTCATGGGGCACATGTCACTCATATGATTGTCACCGCATAATTCATAGTAAATAGACATTTGTTGTACATGTTGCATTGGTTGTGGTTGCTGCATTGTCATCCTAGTCATCTGATTAGCCAATTTTGCAATATCGGCTCTCATGGCTGATAAGTCATCGAGCTCAAGTAATCCAGCTGATTTTTACTTAATTGTCTTTCGTGAATTACCATCACCTTGCCAGTTATGATTATTAGCAGTGAAGTTATTTAGCAGGAGTTGGATTTCACTGACGGTCTAGCCATGCAACTACCCCCACAAGCTGAATCAAGATTCATCTTTGATGCATCATCTAACCCATCCACGAATGTGTGACCCAATACCTCATCAGTTTGACAATGATGTGGACAGTCTCTGAGTAGTTTCTTGTATCTTTCCCATGCTTGACGAAGTGTTTCGCCATCCTGTTGTTCGAACCTAAGAATCTGACTCCTTAATGACTTTGTCTTCTTAGTGGGGAAAAACTTGATTAAGAATTTCCTTACTAGATCATCCCAAGTGCGAATTGAGTTTGCGGGCTCCTTCTACGACCATTCCTTAGCTTCCCCGAGCAGTGAAAAGGGGAAAAGTATCAGCCTGATATAGTCCTTGGAAACGTTCGGATAATTGTAAGTATCCGTAATTTCTAAGAAATTCTGAATGTGCCTCTGCGGGTCTTCATGAGATAGACCCATATATTGCCCTGTGGACTGGATCAGTTGCACCATGTATTGTTTGAGTTCAAAGTGCCCTGTGATATCAGGCTTCATAATAGCCTGCATTATATTAGCAAGACTGGGCTTTGCGGCTTCAATCACAGTGCGCTCCTCATTCCCTGCCATCTCTATTGGCTGTGGTTGAACTACTATGTCCAACTCTCTTTCAATTCTGGTTCTTGCGTCTACTTCCCTCCTCACTCTGTGAAGTGTTCATTCAATTTCAGGATCAAGGGGAAGTAGATTGTTTGCGCTTTGATTCCTCCGCATTCAAGAGAAAAGCCTGTGTTAACACAAACTAGGCAAACTGAAAATTAAAGCTTGAACAAATAATTAATAAAAGCTTAACTCAGTCAAGTAGCTAATTTCTAAGTCCCCGGCAACGGCACCAAAAACTTGTTGCGATTAAAACACTCACGCAATTGCACGTCATCGTCAAGTAATAAAGTAGTGAGTAGAGTATCGTTCCCACGAAGACTTGTGATTAAATATTGACTGATTCAAACTCAACTAACTTATCGATCCAAGAGATTTTTTCCACAAAATATAGTCGTCTCTAATTTACTACCTTAAAATATCAATTAATGCAATAACTAGAATAATCAACCAAACAACTAGCAGTTTCGAATAACAATCAGTAAGGGAGAATATTCTAGGGTCACAGGCTAGCTAACAATCGTGTTGCGTTCTCGGCTTAAAATAACTAATTGTTTCATCTGGGTCGTTGATTGACAGGGTTGATATTGCTCATAAGAATTTGTCGACTCCTTACTCGCCTATTCAAATTAACTTAATACCTATATGTCTATGGAATTAAGACTAACAAGAATGCAGTTATAATTCCTGTATTTCAATAAAGCAAGGCAATTAGATATATGTCTATCCTAATTGCGAATCCGTTCCACGATGCCCAAGTTCCAGAACTTGCTCTATTTAATTCTATATGCAATCTAATGTTCCCACTTTCGAGTTCAACTATAGATTCGTATATAGTATTTCACTGTTAGCTACTCAGCAAAATAATTGAGAATAGAATTAAATAAACAATCCAATATAATAAAATCAACTTTGTTAAATTAAACTCTGAACAATAACGTTCATGTTTCACTCATGACCCTAGAAGAATAGGTTTTAGCCACTCATAGTATTGTTGATCTCAATAATATTCAATATCATTCAAATTGTAAAATCAAAAGGAAGAAATGAAGAACTTGATGTTGGAATCTCCTCATTGCCGCTTGCCTCTCTTTTTTCTTGCACTAAACTATGAAAACCTTGATAAATAATCCTTGGGCGAGCTTGACTTTATATAGGTTAAGTGAAATTTCCTCCAGACTTCCAATTTTACCCCTAACAATTCTTTTCTGGAACTGGGACTAGTGCGACTGCGCTACTGCTCACGCTAGTGGTCGCGCTAGTTGACTAACATTCTGCCTCCCGCATCTGGACTAGCGCGATCGCGCTACTGGGCGCGCTAGTCCAGGCCTGTATTTTCTCGATTTTTTGTCTAGTCTACGCGCGCACTCAGCTCCGAGGGGTCTTTCTTGCTCCAAAGTAGCTCCAATCACAACTTTAAGGCATCACATAGCCTCCTCGGCCTGCAATGTGTAAAATTCACAGTTAGAGCCCATTTTTCATCATTTAACCATATTATGACATTGGAACATAATCAAGCGGGAGCATAAACAATCGCCAAATTACCTAGATCTAGCCTATTATCAGCTATCGAAGATCTGCAAAAGCTGGCTTCTTCTCTGCAACATTGGGTTTTATTCTCCTTCTTTTTAATGTAAGCTCTAAACTTCCGTTCAACATGTATTCTTTTCTATGTGTCAATTATCTATCTTTTTACCAAATATTGGATAGAGAGAAAAATGAATACACAATAAAAAGGAAGAGGGAGTGGGGGTTTAGGGTTGTGTGGGGGGACTGAAGAAATAAAGAACAAACCTCAATGAATGACATGGGATATGTGGAAAAGAGAGGGAATTTGTCCCTTAAAACTCTTATTCCAATTACGTAATAAGTTTACAAAAATAGAGAGAAAGCATAACACTAACACAAATCTCTAGATATGGCTGAAGGGTCTTGACCTAAATTATATTAATCTAACAAGACAGTGGTGAATTTTGTAATAATTACATATGTTTCAATATATAACTACATTCATTGCTGATAAAAGTTTCTTTTTTGTTTCATTGAATTTTGCTCGCCTTTATCTTATATGTCAAATATGTGTATGCATCTTGTAGAGCAGATTATATTTGGGGATTGAGTTTGATTTTGAAAGAAATGAGATATTTTAATAGCATAACTGATAAATCGATTTGGAGAACAGATTGTTTTAGGGATCGGGTTTGACTTTGAAATGGAGACTTGATTTGAAGAGAGAAACAACCAATATAAAAAGAAAACTAAAATGCAAAAATACATATAAAAAAAAAAGAAAAGAAGGCTCTATAATCAGATACATCCATGTAGAAGGGTATGTTCCATGGCAGTAATAAATTTCACATAGGTAAACAGGTTATAATTGACAGACATGCTCATGGAGGGCTTGTGGGAGCACATTTGAAACATTTGAAGTAAATAGGCTTGCTTGCTCTAGGAACAAAGCTGCAGATAATTTCCGCTTTTTCACTTGATCATGTAAAGGGATATATTTATATTTAGGCTGACGAACAATCTGATGTCTACGAGGTACTACTTCCTCTTTTCTTTTCATGACATTATTATGTCTTGAATTGGCCTTGATGCTTTTGTGGAAGTCTGAGCATTCATTAGTGACATTCTTTTCTTGATGAAAGCATTCTCTACTGACATTTTACACTCTCTAAGACAAGCTCCTTATATAGGCGTGTAAAGGCCTTTGTTGTATATATTCAAGTAGAGTGGCACCTGTTCCAAAGAATGAAGTTTCTCATTTGATTGTTGTCCGGAGCAAGTCTTTCGGGATTTCTGAGGGCATGTGGGCACGTGTCAAAAGTGAATATACAAGGGCAATCTGGGACATGTACTTTTTATTCCATCAGCTAGCTGCTATTTAAATTTCTCTTTTCATACATGTAAATGTTGTTGAGTTTTTGTTTAAGATGAAATAGTCTTAAAATGAGAGTGAATGAGAAATGGGATTTGGATTTGGATTTGGTCAAATGATCGATCGATTGATTAATTTTTTAGACCAAATTTATTTGATAATAGTGAATATTAACGTGATATAATCCGTGTTTGTAACGGACGTTTTCCAATCTGTGTATTGTGTTGCACCAACAAGCAACAAGCTGCCTAGTGCACCTCCCACCATGGCCAAGTGCTCCTCCCACCAAGCAAGTGTTCATTCCACCATGTAAGTGCTTCCTCCATGATAGCCTAGTGTTTGTTCCACCATGGAAGGGGCGAATTTCTCGCAAATAACTGCTATAAATAGAGCAGCAGTTGGAGAGAAAGAGACACCGGAAAAAACACTCGAGATACACTCTGTATACACTCAATATATACTCAATATACAGTCTGTACTCGATATACACTCAGTATACACTCAGTATACACTCAGTATACACTATAAAAACGAACTGCAATCTGATATCCTCTTCAATAAGAATTCAACATCGGCTATACATTGCATTCCTTCCTCTCAGAATTTCCATTCGACTTCTGAGTTGTCCTCCTTTATTCTGCATTGTTTTTAATTACAAACAAAGCATCCATAAGCGTTATTTGCTGTCGAACTTTGTGTTCGCTGAAGCACTAGGGTTTGAAGTACCGCTACACCAGTGTGTAATTCGTTCTATCCTGGGAGGAAATAATCCATAACCTTGGGTACTAGGAGGGGATTAAATTCCTTAAGGAAACACTGTGAATTCAGTGGGCTCGAATTAATTATTGCTTTATTTATATTTACGTTTTATATGCTAACGTCTTTATTTTCAAGAATTGTTATTTACAAATACAGGATGAAACCAAGGAACCAACAATCTTAAGGAATTTAATAGTTTTTATTTCTGTATTTGTGTTATCCTTATTATTCTGGAAACTAAAATCTTTATGGTTTTGTGTACTCCCGTTTTGGAGAGTAAAGCCTTTGTGGCGTTTTTTTGGAGATTAAAATCTATGTGATTTTTTAACCCCAGTTTTAAACATTTGTTTGTGTCATTTTTTAAGAAAATGGCTAATGAAACCGGAAACCAAGCTGTTCCGATGGTGAATGTCAATGCATCGGCAAGCCATGTTCCGACGATGACTGTCAATGCATCGACAAGCCGAACACCGGCATTGCCACCGACAAAAAAACCCAGAAAATTTTTCGGGATTGATTTCAAGCGCTGGAAGCAGAAGATGTTCGTCTACTTGATTACGTTATGTCTACAGAAGTTTATCAAGGAAGATGTTCCCGATGTGCCCAATGAAACTCCAGAGGATGAAAGCTTTCTCGTGATTGAGGCGTGGAAGCATTCTAACTTTCTGTACAAGAATTATATTCTTAGTGGACTGGATGATAATCTATATAATGTATACAGTGGCGTGGAAATGTCAAAAGAATTGTGGAATGTGCTTGAAAAGAAGTACAAAACTGAAGATGCCGGGATGAAAAAATTTGTTGCCGCAAAATTTTTGGACTACAAAATGGTAGATAGCAAGTCTGTTATTATCCAAGTCCAGGAATTGCAAGTGATTATTTATGATCTACTTGCTGAAGGCCTTGTCATCAATGAAGCATTCCAAGTAGCAGCAATAATTGAGAAGTTGCCTCCATTGTGGAAGGTCTTCAAAAATTATTTGAAACACAAACGAAAGGAGATGTCCCTTGAAGATCTCATTGTTCGATTGAGAATCGAAGAGGACAATAAAGCTGCTGAAAGGAGAGGCCGTGGGAATTTAACAATAATGGGAGCAAATATTGTTGAAGATAACAAAAAGAGGAAGAAGGCTTCTGGTCCGAAATACAACCCAAGCAAGAAGCGGTTCAGTGGAAACTGCTACAACTGTGGGAAAACCGGACATAAATCTACGGAGTGTCATGCTAGGAAGAAAGGCAAGAAAAGATGTCAAGCAAACATGGTAGAAAAACATGATGATGTTGATGACTTGTGTGCCATGCTTTCTGAATGCAACTTGGTGGGAAATTCGAAGGAGTGGTGGATTGATTCTGGAGCCACCCGCCATGTTTGGGCTGTGAAAGAAGCATTTTCTACATATGCTTCTACTGGATCCGAAGAGACGCTTTCCATGGGAAATGCTGCAACTGCAAAAATTGAAGGATATGGGAAGATATTTCTCAAGATGACTTCTGGCAAGGTCATGACTTTAAACAATGTCCTTCATGTTCCCGAAATGAGGAAGAACTTAGTCTCTACTGGACTTCTTGTTAAGCACGGTTTTAAGTGCGTTTTTGTGTCCGACAAGGTTGTAATAAGTAAGAATGATATGTTTGTAGGAAAATGTTACCTTACCGACGGCCT
>MU753563.1:34285-61785 GCA_026770625.1 Nicotiana glauca
TCATTAATGACGGTTCAATATTGTCAAACAAAAATTTTGGTCCATTCTCGTGATGAGACAATGTTCAGTACCAAGGATAAAACATTAAGGCTTTTTAATGATTTCTATATTTGATACGTGGTATATCAAATAGTGTATCTACAGGATGACATGTTTAGGAATCACCTATGTAAGTGTGAAATGTTAGCCGCTTCGAGGAGAATTCTGCAAGGCCAATTCTCTACGCACTTATGAAACTAGGCGGTGTTCATGGCTGAAACGAACACAACAATGAGAACCAAAGACGGTTAAGGGTTGGTTGTGTGACTTATGGTTGTCTAGGTATACACTAAAGTTCGACAGTTCAAAGATATCAAATCTACCGATTGACCGAGTATATCCGGCATAAGTTCACTACGGAAAGTTCAAAGGGAAACCTACTTATCCAGATGCAATTAATTCTTGCTTGCGAATCACACACGTTTTTCATGCATACTTCCGTGATATAGTCATTCCACATTCATGTGGGGGATTGTTGAGTTTTTGTTTAAGATGAAATAGTCTTAAAATGAGAGTGAATGGAAAATGGGATTTGGATTTGGTCAAATTATCGATCGATTGATTAATTTTTTTGGACCAAATTTATTTGTTAATAGTGAATATTCACGTGATATAATCCGTGTTTGTAACAGATGTTTTCCAATCCGTGTATTGTGTTGCACCAACAAGCAACAAGCTGCCTAGTGCACCTCCCACCATGGTCAAGTGCTCCTCCCACCAAGGAAGTGTTCATTCCACCATGTAAGTGCTTCCTCCATGATAGCCTAGTGCTTGTTCCACCATGGAAGGGGCGGATTTCTCACAAATGACTGCTATAAATAGAGCAGCAGTTGGAGAGAAAGAGACACACCGGAAAAAACACTCGAGATACACACTGTATACACTCAATATACACTCAATATACAGTCTGTACTCGATATACACTCTGTTTACACTCAGTATACACTGGAAAAATGAATTGCAATCTAGTATCCTCTTCAGTAAGAATTCAACATCAGCTATACATTGCATTTCTTCCTCTCAGAATTTTCATTCGACTTCTGAGTTGTCCTCCTTTATTCTGCATTGTTTTTAACTACAAACAAAGCATCCATAAGTGTGATTTGCTGCTGAACTTTGTGTTCGCTGAAACACTGGAGTTTGAAGTACCGCTACACCAGTGTGTAATTCATTCTATCCTGGGAGGAAATAATCCATAACCCTGGGTACTAGGAGGGGATTAAATTTCTTAAGGAAACACTGTGAATTCAGTGGGCTCGAATTAATTATTGCTTTATTTATATTTACGTTTTATACGCTAACGTTTTTATTTTCCAGAATTGTTATTTACAAATACAGGATGAAACCAAGGAACCAACAAATGCAATATGAATTTTCAGCTGGTTAATGTTGCTTACTGACCTCTCTTTATTTGTCTGAGAAATTATAACAATAACAAAGCACCTTCTTTTAAGTGCTTGCTAACTGTTTCATCATGGTCATGTAGGTTGTGGCAGTGAATGATTCATGGAAGAAAGTGACGGTGAAGCTGATTCCAAGAATAGACTTGCAAGCCATTGCCGACAAATTTGTACTCGATTTCAAAAATATTTTATATTTTAGTTATTGTGAATTACTCTGTGAATATGAAGATATGAAGCATAACACCGTACTAGCTGCTTCTCTTCACCTCTCCATCATGAAAAAGAAAAAACGAAATAACAAAAAGATGCGTGCATGCCATAATTTCTGGGTAATTGTGCGTTGAGTTATTTTGACCACAAATTTCTTAAAGTAATGCACATATGCTTGGTGTTGATAGTCTTGTGTCTTATTGGAGGTTGTGATATGAGTATTTCCTTTACTACACAACGTAGGTCATTTTATTTGTTTGCATAGTATTACAATGTTAGACCAAAGCACTATACTTCCTCTTCTTTTTGTTTTGAATGTTTGATCCTATGCCCTATTGGTACTTCTTCTTGAAATTGACTAAGCACTTGAAGTATTTAGCTAATTATGCACTTAGCAATCCAGTTTTAACAACTCTTTAGTATATTTTGTGGGGTCCATACATAAACTACTACATTGAATAAAAGAAAAAGAGAGAGGAGCGATTGATGGGGGAGAAAAACAAAACTGTGGGGGTCCATACCTCACCTAATAAAGGAGATAAAGAAAAAGATAAAAAAATGTCAAATTGGGTGGCTGAACAAATTTTTCAATTTGGGCGGATGGAAAAAGTTGCCAAATTGCAACAAGTCACAAAACGTATTTTGACCAATGGCAATCTGATTTTCTATAAATAGCAGGATTCATTTCTCCTTTGAAATACACCCAAATAACTAGAGAATCAGAAAGCAGTGAGAGTAATCCACAGATTGTTGTCTGTGAGATAACTAGTGAGTGGTAGTAATATTGTAATGAGGTGTTTTACATAAAGAGTGTTATTTCTTTCAAAGTTGTAGTAGTCTCTTGACACTACTGAGTTGTAATATTATAGTGGTAATATTGCTCCTCTCGGGTATTAAATTTTACCCCGCTAAAATATTTGGTGTCATTATTACTCTCTTGTGTTATTGTTATTTGCTGCGAATATTATTTCTGGGAGGGATTATTATTTTTTCCAACAACGTGGTATCAGAGCCATGGCAAATAATGGCCCGCTATCTTTTCAGTATCCCCGTCTCACAAAAGATAATTATGAGAAATGGTGTCTACGTATGAAAGTCATTCTTGGCTCTCAGGATGTATGGGAAATCGTAGACAGAGGGTATACAAAATCCGATAATGAGGAAGCTTTGCCTCAAAATGAAAAAGAGGTCTTGGCAAAGACAAAGAAGAAGGATCAACAAACCCTCACGCTCATCCGCCAATGTTTGGATGATGCCATGTTTGAGAAGGTGGCAGATGCTACTACCTCAAAGGAAGCTTGGGGGATTTTACAAAATTCTCTTCAAGGAGTTGACAAAGTAAAAAAGGTAAAACTTCAAACTCTAAGGGCTAATTTTAAAATTTTAAAAATAAAAGAATCCAAATGCATCTCGGATTATTTTTCAAAAGTGAAGGCTGTTGTCAATCAACTAAGAAGATACGGGGAGGACATAGAAGATGTCCGTGTGATAGAAAAGATCCTTTGCACTTTAACACCTAAATTTGATTTTGTAGTGTGTGCTATTGAGGAGTCTAAAGATTTAGACTCTATGATGGTGGAGCAATTGGAAGGTTCTTTACAGGCCCACGAAGAAAAGATCAAAAGGAGACAAGAAGTGCCATTGGAGCAACTTCTTAAAACTCAGGCATCCTTCAACGATTATGGAGGTGAAACAAGCTATCAAGGAAACGGACGAGGCCGAGGCCGAGGAGGTCATGGAAAAGGAAGAAGTAATGGTAACAACTTCAATAATGAAGTTAAAATCCACCAAACATTCAGAGGTCGTGGTCGTGGACAAAGAGCAGGAAGAGGACGTGGATACTACCATGAAAATGATGGACAAAGGTATGACAAATCAAAAATTGAGTGTTATAATTGTCATAAATTTGACCATTACTCTTGGGAATGTCGTAGCAATGTTGAAGAAAAAACTAACCTTGTTGACGACAAGAAATAAGAAAATGAGTCAACGTTGTTGATGACACTCAAGGAAGAAGACAGAGATGATTGTAGCTCGTGGAATTTGGACAATGGAGCAAGCAATCATATGTGTGGATGCAAATAGAAGTTTGTGGAGATCAATACAACTGTGAGGGGTAATGTGTCCTTTAGAGATACCTCAAAAGTTCAAATCGAAGGGATAGGTACGATTCTGATCTCCTGTAAAAATGGTAGTCACAAGTTAATTCAAGATGTTTATTATGTGTTAAAATTAAAAAGTAATATTTTAAGTTTGGGCCAACTTCTTGAAAAGGAATATGACATTCACATGAAAAATATGAATCTTTGGCTTAGAGATTCAAGTGGAATTCTAATTGCTAAAGTGCATATGGCAAAGAATAGATTATTTTCTCTGAATCATAAAACAATTGATGCAAAGTGTTTGAAGGCTAATGTGCAAGATGAATCATGGTGTTGGCACATGCGATTTGGACACTAAAATTTAGAAGCTCTCAAATCAATAGGAGAAAAGAACATGGTGCATAGGATACCATCCCAATCAATTGTGTGAAGCTTGTCTACTTGGAAAACATGCTAGGAGGATTTTTCCAAAGGAGGCCATGTCAAGATAGACCAAGCCGCTCCAGCTTGTACATACTGATGTGTGTGGACCAATCAATCCACCTTCTTTTGGTAAAAGAAAATACTTTCTGGTTTTCATTGATGACTTTAGTAGAAAGACTTGGGTTTATTTCTTGAAACAAAAATCTGAAGCTTTTGCTGCTTTTAAAAATTTCAAAGTACTTGTGGAGAAAGAAAGTGGCTATGAAATTAAAGCTCCAAGGTCCGATAGAGGAGGCGAATTCACCTCAAACGAATTAATGACTTCTATCAACTTCATGGAATTCATCGCCCTCAAACGGTACCTTATACACCTCAACAAAATGGTGTTGCAGAGGGAAAGAATCGAACGATTTTTAATATGGCTAGATGTATGTTGAAAGCTAAAAGTATGCCTAAGGAATTTTGGTCTGAAGCTGTTTCTTGTGCAGTTTATTTGAATAACATGTCTCCAACAAGAAATGTCAGAGATCAAATGCCTCAAGAAGCATGGAGTGGAAGAAAGCCAAGTGTCAAGCACTTTAGAATCTTTGGGAGTATAGCCTATGCTCATGTGCCACATCAAGGGAGAGCAAAGCTTGACGATCGAAGTGTCAAGCATGTGTTTGTTGGCTATGATACAAGTTCAAAAGGCTACAAGCTATACAACCCAAGCGGCGGTAAAGTGGTGGTAAGTCGCGATGTTGAATTTGATGAAGAATTGGCATGGGATTGGGAAGCTCGGGAAGAAACTTCATATGATTTTCTTCCATACTTTGGTGATGAAGAAGAACCAGAGATCGTGCAACCTATTCAGGATACAACTTCACCTCCTTCTCCAACCAACGTTGAATCTCCCTCTTCTCAAGAAAGTTCAAATGAACAGCCGTAAAGGACAAGGAGTATTCAAGAGCTCTACAAGAACACAGAAGAAGTCACTAATTTTGATTTTTATGTTGTCTCTTTGCTGACAGTGAACATTAACTTTGATGAAGTTGTTATAAACAAAAAGTGGAGACAAGCCATGGAGGAAGAGATTGAGTCAATAGAGATGAACAACACTTGGGAGTTAACTACTCTTCCTAAGGGTCATCGAGCAATTGGAGTGAAATGGGTATACAAAATAAAGAAGAATGCTGATGGAGATGTGGAGAAATAAAAGGCACGACTTGTGGATAAAGGCTACAAGCAAAGGCAAGGCATTGACTATAAAGAAGTATATGCACCTGGTGCCCGCATGGAGACGATTCGTTTGCTGATCTCTTTGGCGGCACAAATGAAGTGGAAGATTCATCAACTAGATGTCAAGTCAGCCTTCTTGAATGGATATCTTGAAGAAGAAGTCTATGTTGAACAACCATTGGGTTTCATGGTCAAAATCCATGAAGATAAAGTGTTGCGGTTGAAGAAAGCTTTATATGGATTAAAGCAAGCCCCACAAGCATGGATAGTTGCAGCGACAAGTATTTTCAAGACAATGGATTTACTCGTTTCCTCCATGAATATGCTCTTTAACTTAAAGTTCATACTTATGGAGATATCTTACTTGTTTGTCTTTATGTTGATGATCTTATTTTCACGGGTAATAACCCAAGTTTGTTTGAAGCTTTCAAGAAAGTATGTCCCGTGAGTTCGAGATGACAGACGTAGGGCCCATGTCATATTACCTGGGCCTAGAAGTGAGGCAGATGGAGGATGGAATTTTTATCTCTCAAGAAAGCTATACAAAGGAGATATTGAAGAAATTTAACATGCTCGATTGCAACCCCGTGAACACACCAGTGGAAAGTGGGACAAAATTGTCCAAGTTTGATGAAGGAGAAAAAGTGGATCCCACATTCTTCAAAAGTCTTGTGGGAAGTTTGAGGTACTTAACTTGTACCAGGCCAGATATACTTTTGGCTGTGGAGTAGTAAGCCGCTTCATGGAAGCTCCTACCTCCACTCATTTGAAAGTCACTAGAAGAATTCTTTGTAACCTAAAAGGTACGATTGACTTTGGGTTATTTTATTCTTCTTCTAATGATTTCAACCTTGTGGGATATTGTGATAGTGACTATGCGGGAGATATTGATGATAGAAAGAGTACAACTGGTTTTGTATTTTTCTTGGGTGATTCTGTTATTTCTTGGAGTTCAAAGAAACAGCCCATAGTTACTCTCTCGACTTATGAAGCGGAATATATATCAACAACATCATGTACCTGTCATGCTATTTGGCTAAGAAGATTATTGAAGGAGCTGAATTTGCCACAAATTGAGGCTACAGATATTTTGTTTTGATAACAAATCTGCACAGGCACTTGCCAAGAATCCTGTGTGTCAGGAACGAAGCAAGGATATAGATACAAGGTATCATTTCATCAGAGATTGCATTGCCAAGAAGGAAGTCGAGCTCAAATATATGAAGTCTCATGATCAAGTTGAAGACATTTTTACAAAGCCTCTCAAGTTTGAAGATTTTCAGATATTGAGAACAAGACTTGGACTAGAAAAAAAATTAAAATTAAGGGAGAGATTTGTGTGGTCCATACATAAAATACTACATTGAATAAAAGAAAAAGAGAGAGGAGTGATTGGCGGGGGAGAAAAACTAAACTGTGGGGGTTCATACCTCACCTAATAAAGGATATAAAGAAAAAGATGAAAAAAATGTCAAATTGGGTGGCTGAACAAAATTTTCAATTAGGGCGGATGGAAAAAGTTGCCAAATTGCAACAAGTCACAAACGTATTTTGACCAATGGCAATCTGATTTTCTGTAAATAGCAGGCTTCATTTCTCCTTTGAAATACACCCAAATAACGAGAGAAGCAGAAAGCAGTGAGAATAATCCACAGATTGTTGTCTGTGAGATAACTAGTGAGTGGTAGTAATATTGTATTGATGTGTTTTAAATAAAGGGTGTTATTTCTTTCAAAGTTGTAGTATTCTCTTGACACTACTGAGTTGTAATATTATAGTGGTAATATTGCTCCTCTCGGGTATTGAATTTTACCCCACTAAAATATTTGGTGTCATTATTACTCTCTTGTCTTATTATTATTTGCTGCGAATATTATTCCTGGGCGAGATTATTATTTTTCCCAACAATGTGGTATCAGAGCCTTGGCAAATAATCGCCCGCTATCTTTTCAGTATTTCCGTCTCACAAAAGATAATTATGAGAAATGGTGTATACGTATGAAAGCCATTCTTGGCTCTAAGGATGTATGAGAAATCGTAGAGAAAGGGTATACAAAACCCGATAATGAGAAAGATCTGCCTCAAAATGAAAAAGAGGTCTTGGCAAAGACAACAAAGAAGGATCAACAAGCCCTCACGCTCATCCACCAATGTTTGGATAATGCCATGTTTGAGAAGGTGGCAGATGCTACTACCACAAAGGAAGCTTGGGGGATTTTAAAAAAATTTCTTCAAGGAGTTGACAAAGTGAAAAAGGTAAAACTTCAAACTCTAAGGGTTGATTTTGAAGTTTTAGAAATGAAAGAATCCGAATGTATCTCGGATTATTTTCAAAAGTGAAGGCTGTTGTAAATCAACTAAGAAGATACGGGGAGGACATAGAAGATGTCCGTGTGGTAGAAAAGATCCTTCGCACTTTAACACCTAAATTTGATTTTGTGGTGTGTGCTGTTGAGGAGTCTAAAGATTTAGACCCTATGATGGTGGAGCAATTGGAAGGTTCTTTATAGGCCCACGAAGAAAGATCAAAAGGAGACAAAAAGTGCCATTGGAGCAACTTCTTAAAACTCAGGCATCCTTCAAGGATTATGGAGATGAAACAAGCTATCGAGGAAACGGACGAGGCCGAGGTTGAGGAGGTCATGGAAGAGAAAGAAGTAATGGTAACAACTTCAATAATGAAGTTAAAATCCACCAAACATTCAAAGGTCGTGGTCGTGGACAAAGAGCAGGAAGAGGACGTGGATACTACCATGAAAAGGATGGACAAAGGTATGACAAATCAAAAATTGAGTGTTATAATTGTCATAAATTTGAACATTACTCTTGGAAATGTCGTAGCAATGTTGAAGAAAAAGATAACCTTGTTGACGACAAGAAAGAAGAAAATGAGTCAACGTTGTTGATAACACTCAAGGAAGAAGACAAAGATGATTGCAGCTCGTGATATTTGTACAATGGAGCAAGCAATCATACGTGTGGATGCAAAGAGAAGTTTGTGGAGATAAAAAAACGGTGAGAGGTAATGTGTCCTTTGGAGATACCTTAAAGGTTCAAATCGAAGGGATAGGTACGATTCTGATCTCCTGTAAAGATGGTAGTCACAAGTTAATTCAAGATATTTATTATGTGCCAAAATTAAAAAGTAATATTTTAAGTTTGGGCCAACTCCTTGAAAAGGAATATGACATCCACATGAAAAATATGCTTCTTTGGCTTAGAGATTCAAGTGGAATTCTAATTGCTAAAGTGCATATGGCAAAGAATAAATTGTTTTATCTGAATCATAAAACAATTGATGCAAAGTGCTTGAATTCTAATGTGCAAGATGAATCATGGTGTTGGCACATGCGATTTGGGCACTTAAATTTTGAAGCGCTCAAATCAATGGGAGAAAAGAACATGATGCATGGGATACCATCCCAATCAATTGTGTGAAGCTTGTCTACTTGGAAAACATGCTAGGAGGATATTTCCAAAGGAGGCCATGTCAAGATTGACCAAGCCGCTCCAGCTTGTACATACCGATGTGTGTGGACCAATCAATCTACCTTCTTTTGGTAAAAGAAAATACTTTCTGCTTTTTATTGATGACTTTAGTAGAAAGACTTGGGTTTATTTCTTGTACCAAAAATCTGAAGCTTTTGCTGCTTTTAAAAATTTCAAAGTACTTGTGGAGAAAGAAAGTAGCAATGAAATTAAAGCTCTAAGGTCCGATAGAGGAGGCGAATTCACCTCAAACGAATTTAATGACTTCTATCAACTTCATGGAATTTGTCGCCCTCTAACGATACCTTATTCACCTCAACAAAATAGTATTGCAGAGAGAAAGAATCGACCGATTCTTAATATGACTAGATGTATGTTGAAAGCTAAAAGTATGCCTAAGGAATTTTGGGCCGAAGCTGTTTCTTGTGCAGTTTATTTGAATAACAGCTCTCCAACAAGAAATGTTAGAGATCAAACGCCTCAAGAAGCATGGAGTGGAAGAAAGCCAAGTGTCAAGCACTTGAGAATCTTTGGGAGTATAGCCTATGCTCATGTGCCACATCAAGGGAGAGCAAAGCTTGACGATCGAAGTGTCAAGCATGTGTTTTTTGGCTATGATACAAGTTCAAAAGGCTACAAGCTATACAACCCAAGCAGCGACAAAGTGGTGGTAAGTCGCGATGTTGAATTTGATGAAGAATTGGCATGGGATTGGGAAGCTCAGGAAGAAACTTCATATGATTTTCTTCCTTACTTTGGTGATGAAGAAGAACCAAAGACCGTGCAACCTGTGCAGGATACAACTACACCTCCTTCTCCAACCAATGTTGCAACTCCCTCTTCTCAAGAAAGTTCAAATGAACAGCCGCAAAGGATAAGGAGTATTCAAGAGCTCTACGAGGACATAGAAGAAGTTACTAATTTTTATTGTTTATGTTGTCTCTTTGCTGACTGTGAACCAATGAACTTTGATGAAGCTGTAACAAACAAAAAGTGGAGACAAGCCATGGAGGAGGAGATTGAGTCAATAGAGAAGAACAACACTTAGAAGTTAACTACTCTTCCCAAGGGTCATCGAGCAATTGGAGTGAAATGGGTATACAAAATAAAAAATAATGCTGATGGAGATATGGAGAAATACAAAGCACGACTTGTGGTTAAAGGCTACAAGCAAAGGCAATGCATTGACTATGAAGAAGTCTATGCACTTGTTGCCCGCATGGAGACGATTCGTTTGATGATCTCTTTGGCGGCGCAAATGAAGTGGAAGATTCATCAACTAGATGTCAAGTCAGCCTTCTTGAATGGCTATCTTGAAGAAAAAGTCTATGTTGAACAACCATTTGGTTTCATGGTCAAAAACCATTAAGATAAAGTGTTGCGGTTGAAGAAAGCTTTATATGGATTAAAGCAAGCCCCACGAGCATGGAATAGTTGCATCGACAAGTATTTTCAAGACAAGGGGTTTACTCGTTGCCTCCATGAATATGCTCTTTACGTTAAAGTTCATACTAATGGAGATATCTTACTTGTTTGTCTTTATGTTGATGATCTTATTTTCACGGGTAATAACCCAAGTTTGTTTGAAGCTTTCAAGAAAGATATGTCCCGTGAGTTCGAGATGACAGACGTAGGGCCCATGTCATATTACCTGGGCCTAGAAGTGAAGCAGATGGAGGATGAAATTTTTATCTCTCAAGAAAGCTATACGATGGAGATATTGAAGAAATTCAACATTCTCGATTGCAACCCCGTGAACACACCAATGGAAAGATGGACAAAATTGTCCAAGTTTGATGAAAGAGAAAAAGTGGATCCCACATTCTTCAAAAGTCTTGTGGGAAGTTTGAGGTACTTAACTTGTACCAGGCCAGATATATTTTTGGCAGTTGGAGTAGTAAGCCGCTTCATGGAAGCTCCTACCTCCACTCATTTGAAAGTCACTAGAAGAATTCTTCGTTACCTAAAAAGTACGATTGACTTTGGGTTATTTTATTCTTCTTCTAATGATTTCAACCTTGTGGGATATTGTGATAGTGATTATGCGGGAGATATTGATGATAGAAAAAGTACAACTGGTTTTCTATTTTTCTTGGGTGATTCTGTTATTTCTTGGAGTTCAAAGAAACAGCCTATAGTTACTCTCTCGACTTGTGAAGCGGAATATATATCAGCAACATCATGTACCTGTCATTCTATTTAGCTAAGAAGATTATTGAAGGAGCTCAATTTGCCACAAATTGAGGCTGTAGAGATTTGTCTTGATAACAAATCTGCACAGGCACTTGCCAAGAATCCGGTGTATCACAAACGAAGCAAGCATATAGATACAAGGTATCATTTAATCAGAGAGTGCATTGCCAAGAAGGAAGTCGAGCTCAAATATATGAACTCTCATGATGAAGTTGCAGACGTTTTTACAAAACCTCTCAAGTTTGAAGATTTTCAGAGATTGAGAACAAGACTTGGACTGAAAAAAAAATCAAAATTAAGGGAGAGATTTGTGGTGTCCATACATAAACTACTACATTGAATAAAAGAAAAAGAGAAAGGAGTGATTGACGGGGGAGAAAAACAAAACTGCGGGGTCCATACCTCACCTAATAAAGGAGATAAAGAAAAAGATGAAAAGAATGTCAAATTGGGTGGCTAAACAAATTTTTCAATTTGGGCGGATGGAAAAAGTTATCAAATTGCAACAATTCACAAAACGTACTTTGACCAATGGCAATCTGATTTTCTATAAATAGTAGGCTTCATTTCTCCTTTGAAATACACCCAAATAACGAGAGAAGCAGAAAGCAGTGAGAGTAATCTACATATTGTTGTCTGTGAGATAACTAATGAGTGGTAGTAATATTGTAATGAGGTGTTTTAAATAAAGAGTGTTATTTCTTTCAAAGTTGTAGTAGTTTCTTGACACTACTGAGTTGTAATATTATAGTGGTAATATTGCTCCTCTCAGATATTGAATTTTACCCCCCTAAAATATTTGGTATCATTATTACTCTCTTGTGTTATTATTATTTGCTGCGAATATTATTCCTGGGCGGGATTATTATTTTTCCCAACATATTTACATTTAAATTTAGGATTATATATCTTCCGCAGTCCGCTACAGTAATGCTGGTTATCATCTTCGTTGGTTGAAAAAATTGCTGCTTATTATCCTCAATACAATTATAATTATGGCTAGTATACTTAAAATACATTTGTTCAGAGGCTACAGATTTCCTCTTCGCAAGAGTTCAACATCTTATCTTAGAATGGTTAATGAGAGAATGCAAAAATGCAGGGATGTTATAGGGTTGGAATCACTGTCATTCAGGGAATTGTTATAATCTCATCTTCACGGTTTATATTTTTAAGGGGAGAGGACTTCAATTCCTAATGTTTAGTTACGGTTTAAGTTGATCCTAAAACAACTTTATAATTGAGTATTTATAAACTTCTAGCGGTACGTACATTCATTATATGTACATTCGTTACATGACTATTCGCATGTTGATGTTTCCATACCTAGTCATTTTTTACTTTCAACTTGCTTAGATAGCTGAGTTTTTAAAATGTTTTATAGGGTGGAGGAGTTGCTGCAAAGAAGGGAGTTATCCCCAGCACCAAGACTAATTAGCTCTACAGAGCTTGAGTAATATGCATACTCCATTTGTTACCATTAATATAATAGGTTGCAAGTACGTGACAATTTTGCCTTAATTAAACTGCAGAGACTTTAGGCCTCTGATACAGTACCGGAAGGATAGGGATACAAACTTAATGTTTAAAATTCTCGACGGAAAGATGCTGAAGGATGGTTATTTATACAAAAACGTGGGCACTAATTCATTGAGCTATTGGGGCGTAATGCCTACTGAAGCTGAACTCCTGAAGTTTGAACCTTCTGAAATTGATGGACCCGATGATGTAAGTGTCTTACCCAGCTTTACGGTGACCGGAAGAAAAAGAAAATCATAAATGATTTCAAGGTTGGTCAGAAAGGAGGTGAGAAAGGAGAGGGTTCTTCAAGCTCTAGCATGGAAAACAATTTTGAAGTAAATGATTCTGTGTTTTTTGGGTAGGTTTGTCTCTTACTGTTTACCAATGCGGAATCGGCACACTATATTTGTCAATTTTGTTTAATCATTTTTCAATACTATTACAATAGGAACGATTTCGGGATTATTATTGGCAAGGAGAAAGATGATAGCTTTAAGGTATATGCAAGTCTATTTGCTGTATTTTTCTTTAAGTGAATGATGTCTTATTTAAAGCGATTATTTCTCAGATCATGAAAGATGGTTCAGAGAGACCTGTGGTAGTGAGCGTTCAACTGCATGTGTTGAAGCGTGCATCTTTTGATAGGAAGCTATTCAATGTGAAAGATCAGCTAACCAATACCATCTGAGTTGGTGATATGGTTAGAGATTTGGATGGTCCTTGAAGGTTTGACTATTATTCATCTTTTATTTTTATTTGTTTGATCATGATAGTATCCGAGTCAGCTTGTACATACCTTGGCTAATCCACCGATGACTTGCTATTTCCTTCCACTGCCCACCAAAGATTAGGTAGATGTGAATAATTCACTAGTGCTTCTGTTGACATTTAAAACCTTGGCTCCCAAGGTTTTTACTCCAGATGTTTAATTTGACCACTAGGTCACCCCTTGGAACGTTTGATTGTTATTAATGGAAGCACTAACATCTTTTTATCTGTTAATTAGTCTTCTAAAATGATGTAATATAGGGTTAAAAAATGTAGGATAGACAAGGAAATGTTTAGCAGATCTATAAAAGGATTTCTATATGACCAAAGTGAGCAGGATAATAATAGTGGTTATCACTGTGTCAAAGGTCAGATGTGTGAAAAAATTACAGGCAGTGATGGTGTATCGAATGAGAAGGTTTGTACATTTCAGGGTACATTAGAAATAATTGTATTCTTATGATACTAATATTTGTTCCCCTAAAATTTTTGTGCTTGTTCTATTTAATCAGGGAAGTGAACCTGGTCCCTCATGACCTGTGGCTCAAGTTTCTCATCATCCCCTAAATCCCCTGTTTCACCTGAGAAATCTTGGAGAGTGAAGGATGATAACTGCAGTTGTATGTTTTTTTATTAGTCTGCTCTTAAATCCTCTCTTTCTATTTTATGTCTCGAATCTTGGCACTGCTCCCAATTCAAATATTTATTCCTTTAACTTGTATTTCTTCTTCCTCAAGCAGTCAAGTGCAATGATAGAGATGGAATGTTTTCCGTTGGTCCGTCTCTAAGAATTTGAGTGGGGCCTTTGAAGGGATATCTTTGTGGTGCATTAGCCATTTCGACGTTCTGATGTTACAGTAAAGCTTAAATTCCCAACAAAAAAATTCTCAAATGTTTGTACATATCCTTGCGCATCGTCTTTTAATGTTATATGGAAATTGTCACAAAATATTCTATCATTGTAGTTAAATCTGAACACCTTCATGGAAAGAGTTCTGTCACGTCTCTTGGATACAATTTCTTTACCTGAATAAATTGGAGGATAAGCTTTCAATTACTACTTTTTTTCACTTTAATTTCTTTTAATTTTCTCTTTACTTTCTACAATAGGGTGGATGGTGATTCTGCAAAATCTTTTGACGTGGTTGGAACACAGGATGGTTCTCAGGGTAGGAAGCATTTTGCTCCTTTTCTTGGATGAGTAAAAGTAATTTAATTCCAGAGAACAACACTAAATAGGTGCAGCTACATACAAAACAAAAGCTCTAGTGATTTAGGAATTCAAGTAAAGAGTTGGCATCATACATCTGCTATCTTTCACCAAAAGTGAAAAGATATAATCACGAGTTTCTAAGTTTGTGGATAGAGTGAACTAAGCCTTCAAAGCATCATTTGTTCCTTTCCACCCAATTGGTCCAAAATGTATGCATAGATGGTCATTTATGTCTTCCACTTCTTTTGTGCAATCTTCTGCAACATAGTAGTTCCTTGACTGTGTTTTTTAGATTTTATTAAGCTGAGAAACATGCACCACAACTTTCTAGCCCCTGGCAGTGTATAAAGAGGTGATTCACCTCGGGGAGCTTTTGCCTCACAACACCATTCCGGTCCTTTATAATTCTGATTGTGTTAAACATGCTCATGTGCAGTTATCCAACAAAAATTGCCTACCTTAACTCATGCTTTGCTCTTCCAGATTATCTACCAAGGCTAGTGTATAATAGTATTCTACCTTTTGCACAAATTTCTGTATCCAGACTTAACGGTGTATTTCGATCCCTTTGATATTCTCATTAGTCATTTCACTACAGCTTCTTCCTCTAGACATATTCTGGCCCCTTCTATTTTCCCAGCAGATTGGTGACTTTCCCTATTCCCAATCTTCACATTTTCTCCTAAAACATAATTCTCATCCTTTTTGTGATGTTGTGCCACTGTTGCTTTAGTATTTACTGCCAAATTATATTAGGGGAATATCTTCTGCCAAATTTTTATCCTCATGCCATTACCCATTGTGAAGTGTATGCTTTTTAATTTTAATAATCATCTCAGATGTTTTCCACAAGTCCACTCCATGAGCACGCCTGTTAAATTATAATCTGTTTACCTATGTGAAATTTGTTACTGCTTTGGGACATATCCTTCTACATGGTTGTATCTGATTGCATAGCCTCTTTTTGTTTTTTATATGTATTTTTGCGTTTTAGTTTTATTTTTAAATTTGTTGTCCTTTTATATTTGTTGTCCTGTACAGATCAGTCAGTTCGTTGTTTTCATTGAGACTTGATTTGAAGTTATTATCGACTCTTTGTCAAAAGTTTCTATATGCTTTTTGTATCTCAATAACTTGTCCCCATTATGTGTAAAATTGCATGAAGCTCTATATTGGATTTGCTTCCCAGAATATTACATTTTGTTGTGCACGTTTTAGTATGACTAGGATTGTGTGATTTAGAACTATCATCAGTCTTCTGATAAATGCCTGCGAACATAGGAACTATAATGCGTTGTTTTTCTACTACAATATTGTCTTCTGTTATGTCATCTGATGATTGTATTGATCACTATGGCGATCAGTGTAGCCTTTAATGAATATAATCTGACCTTCTTCTTTAATTGTTTATTCTTTGTTACTAAACTGACATAAACTTGTTATTTCAACAGATCAAAAATTGAAGCCTGAAGAACCTATTCTTGAAGAAAGTGCATAGAAAGTTGAAGAACAACAGAATTTTGTGATGTTAGGGATGATTTGAAGGCACTGTCTTATGTACATATGCTGCAATTTTATGTTTTCTCTTATTAGGAATTGTTAAAGATGATGTTATATTATTTGGATTGCTTTCTGGTAATGTGATGCTTAGTTCTTTGTATTAACAAATATCAATTATTTGGTTTATTTTCAAATATTTCTGGTGTGTGTACGAAAGCATATAAAATAAGTATTACTATACGTGAAAAATAAATTTTCGTAATTGTAGTTATTAAAAGTTCATATTAGCTAAGGGAATGTGATCATCATAACTCTTTAACATCTTCAAATAATTTATTGGACATTAGCGAAGGGAAATTTGGTTGTTGTATGTAACTATATAACGAACGGACTTTTGGTCGCTAAAAGCACTTGTAAATTAGCTTTTGTAATTGAAGACTTTTAACGATTGGATGACAAATATTAGCGCGAGGGAAAAATCCCGTCGCTAAAAATGATGTACAACGACCGAAAATTATGCCGTCGCTAAAGGGTCTTTAACGACCGGATTGAAAATCGCTCGTTAACTTTTAACGCCGGAGCTTTTAACGACCGGTGACTACCGGATTTTCTCGGTCATTATAGACTTATAGAGACCGGATTTGGACTTGTAACGACAAAATTTCACCTCGCTAAAGGCCAAAATTCTTGTAGGTACTTCAGAGAAATCCAACAATAGAAACCTAAAAGAACAATCAAAAAAGAATAGTTCAATCCTTTTCGTAAATAAATATCTATGTCTACCTTTTTCCAATTTTGCCTAATGGCATTATCAGAAAAGTATATGTGAGCAACTTCACTTGACATGTAATTCATATTCCTTCAACGATCAAAACAACAAATTCTTTGCGAAGGTAAAATGAATTCCCATCTTGCCAGAGTACATGCAAATAACCAGCAGCAATAGCAGAAAAGGGCTACATCAGTAATTCCAAATATCTATTACAACTTAAAAAGGCTCAAAGAATGTAACAAAATAATACAGAGACACACATTTTTGTAGCGGTCATCATTACTTAAAATTTAAAGTCAGCAAAACTTAGAATTTAGTTATAGGATCTTTTGTGAAAACTTCGGATCTTTATATAAACTTTTACAGTCAAGATCTCTAATTAAAGCGTAGGATCTATACTTACATCTCATTGTTAATATCCAAGGCGAAAAATGAAAAATATTGCACATAAATAATTATATATGGTGAGCCTTAGCAGAATTTTTTCTTGTTTTAAATAGCTGATTGATTGAGATTGTACAATTGTAACCTTGTTGCCAAGCAGGGAACGTATACAAAATTTATCAATAAAATAAAGCGAAAGTGCTACTGATATATGTTAAGGAATAAAGATAATGGTTCTACCACCGTGGTATTTGGTACCTTGTTGCCAAGCGGGAAACGTGAAGGATTATTTTGAGAATCCTTATTGATCTCATTGCCACAATGATGACTATTATAATTTCGTCTATCGACACGTCCACATTCGTTGATACATTCATAGTAATAATTTTGTCTTATTTTAGACTTATTACATAGGGAATGAGAGTGAAGCAAATTCAATGGGACGGGTTTTCAATTCTTTGCCACAATCATATATGAATTTGATCATGGCAAGCATAGAAATTTTACCACTTTGGGTGGTTATAAATTCTTTCTAACACCATTAGAGTTACAATTAGACAATCTTTATGTTGTCTAATACGATGAACGAGAGAAAACATCAACTCAAAGGAGCCCTCTAAGATAAAAATAATTTAAAGGTAAGTGCATCAGTGATTTTTTTGCTCCATTATCTGGATGCTTGTTTGAGACCATAGAGAGATTTCATAAGCCTGCATACCTTCAACTCCCCCTGCTTGTGAAATCCCTGAGGTAACTGCATATAAACCTCCTCATAGAGATATCCTTGTTCAAAGTTTCTGCCATGTAGATAACTAATTTCTACAAGAAGTTAAGCTTTGAATAATTTCTAACGTTGAGTCATTTTATTTCTCTCTTGGACCTCGCCATCTTGCCTTGTGTCTTGATGACAGACTATTTCCCTTCACTATGTCTGTTTCTTCGTTTTCTTTCCGTTTTATGTGGATGAGATGAGATAATTTAAAGATTTATCATTTGCTAATTTATGCATCAGACAATGCTCTCAGATTGTAGTAAGTGTTTATTGGACTAGTTAATGTTCCATATATAAGTTCGTATTAACAAAGAAAAGTTTGGTTTCCTTAAAACACCATTTTCTATGTTTTAGTCTTTTGAAGCAATTAACTTTATTTTGGAGGATGGCGGATACTGCTGCAGAGCAGTTCACTATTCTTACTTGATCAAGAAAAGTACGGAGATGCTTTACTCAAATGATTATGCCTGAATATTTTCTTGGCACGTATCTAAGTAAGTTGAGGGTCGCTGGACCCAGTGGTTCTATTCTTCTTTTTTAACTTGTTCTTTGTACTGGAACTTCTGCTGGTGTATTCCATTAGAAAGATACAAAAAGTCCATTTCTTTCTCTTTGTGATATTTTGCTTGTTCAGTGAGTTTAGTTGGTTTGCTATCAGATACACAGGTGCAACAAATGATATCTTATTTTTTCCACTGAAGTAGAAGATTTGCAGGTATAATCCTTCGTAGAAAACTTCACATGAACACAATGTCATAGTTCATATAATGACATTCTACAATTTACTTCAAACTACCTCTGCTCCAACAATGAACCTTCCTTGAATAAATTATATCCTGAAGTCTCTAAATGTTAATGTTCCAAACCATGTTTGGCGACTAATCATATACTTTCCTTTTTGGTAGAATTTTGTTGATATTGTGGGCCTTTAAGATATGATCGCCAACTCGCTACTGGTTGTTTTAGAGATCGTTCAAAAGCTTTTGATTATGATATGGTTTAATCCACATTGGTGTGCCGCAGTAATTTTGCCTTAAAAATGAAAATTTTAGAGTTATTGGTGACTGCAATGGTGGAAAGCTAACGATGCTGTGAGGCATTGAGGCAAACATGTCTACGTTTTGTCATTAATGATTTTGTCCGTCTCTGTTACAACACATAAAAATGTATTGTTGTATGCATACAAAGAGAGAGAATATTGTTCTGCCTTTTGAATCTCCTTAAAAGTAGAAACGTTGCAGATACTGAAGTCGAGACTCTGGTCTGGGTAGAGTGGTAGGTAGACTATATTACTAATACATACGTTGCTGATAAATTTGGTTCTATGTAATTGTTTGTCTACTGTGTACTCTTTTGGTTGTATCATATTCCAATGCGAGAAAAGGGGAGATAGTACAATTACTCGTAGTATTTAGCTTGAGTATAAGTTGCAGCTCTATTTCCCGCCTCATCCTTTTCTTTTTAACTGAAGAAATATTTCCGTGGCTGCCTCTTTACAGGGGATAGTGATATAAGTAACCAAGGTGGAGAAAAAGACTTGTTCAATTATCAACCAATCATGCCGCATCAAGTCTCCTGTTCTCTCAAAAGATCGTAGTAATTAATCAGTGCACTTAGTTGATGCCGTTATCATCTTCCTTTTGCGTAATGTTAACTTTCATTTTGTATTTTTGAATTTGCTTTTTATTTCATTAAGTGGGATGCATTGATTTCTGATGGCTTTTTCATAATTTTTTGTGCTCTGGTGGTACAAGTAATCATAGTTCAACAACACTTTCATGTTCAATAGTGTACCATCTGCATTTTATTTTAACAGTAATTAGTAAGCTAAAGCTGAAATTTTTGATGGTGAGAGTGGAGGTACATTTTCTATATTTTCATTTCTTAATTTAATGATATGATTATAAGTAAGCAGCAAGAAGAAGTATAAATATTGTACATAGCTATTTTAATATTTATGGCACTAACTTTTATTCATGTAAGTATTTACTTTGATCTAGATTTAGTGAGTAATGGCTTATTGTTGTAGAATTTTAAAACCAAAGAGTTCAAACATTTTGATTCAATGTAGCGGTAACAACTCCTACAAAATTGCTGGTTTCTTTACAACTGTGTTTACAAGAATCAAATGTTCAATTTCAGCAGTATGTACACACGTGTGTTTGTCTGCTATGTTCGTCATCCTGATATGGTTAATCACTGAATCATCTAATGTGGGCAGGATATGCCGAAGTTTTTATCTTTTTGTTGTGAATGTTTTCATATCGAATTTCTCTTCATGACAGAGAAAATACTTGCACCTGATGGACATCGAAGGATGATCACTTTTAAAGAATAATAAGCGCAGCAAGATTATTGGCTATTTGAGTGAGATGTATTGTTACTGTGCTGCCTTGGTGTCGTCTATTATATAACAAGAATAATTATTCACATTTCCAACTTCATACTGTTTCTTTTGAGCATGTTACCATTGTAAGGATAATGTCACGTATGAATTGTTGAAGCGTATTTGGATAGAGTTAGTGTAATTATTATCTCATTAGGAGTCCTAACCAGTGATTACTTTGGAGACTTATTCTCCAAGAAACTCTTGTATATATATTTATGTATTTGCACACAAGAGAAGTGTGGTGAGAAGAGTGTTCTGTTCTATCATGATATAAAGAGCCATCAGAGGTTAAACCAACCCAAATTTTTTTTTTCGCCATAAAAAAAAAAAGAGAGGGAGAGAGACCAACACATTTCCATGGGTGAAAACAGCCGCTCTTCCATGACTTCAAGGCTATCTGTTGTCTCATCTTCTCCAAACCTCGCACGTCAATTGCCCGTGAAACTCACATCTTCCAATTTTCTATTATGGAAGACACAATTTTCGCCTATGGTATATGCATGTGGTTTGAACCATCATATTGATGGTAGTAAACCGATGCCAACACAATTTCTAGATGATACCAATACCAAACCCAACCCGGACTATACGGTTTGGCTACGTGAAGACAAACTTGTTTTAAGTTGGATTGTTGCTTCTGTTTCAGAAAGCATCCTGCCTCAATTGGTTGGAGCAGCGACTGCTCGTGCAGCTTGGGACAAACTTGTTGTTGTATATGCTTCAGGATCAAAGCCACTAATTCGTGACCTCAAGATGCAGTTGCACACTTTGCATCGGGATAATGCTAATATTGAATCGTATGTGCAAAAGGAAAAAGGAATAGCAGATAATTTGGCTGCATTGCAGCATCCGATTCCCAATGATGACTTGGTGGAATTTTGTCACGACCCAAAATCCCTACGAAGAAGTCGTGATGGCACCTAGTCTCTAAAATAGGTAAGCCTAACATTAACGAAAATAACATTGATATTTGCCAACTTTAAATTCAATAACTCTTAATAATTTATAATTCCGAAAACCGGTAGTACAAGTCACAAGCCTTTTTAAGAGTAGTTATACAAAATAAATACATCACTATTCTGAAAGAAAGGGAACAAATGGAAATAAGTACAATTGAAGGTGACTCTGAAGACTGCGAATGCTGTAGTAGGTTTACCTTGAGTCTCCACCGCAACGAATAGCTACTATCGATCAAATACCTGGATCCATACACAAAAATATACAGAAGTGTAGTATCAGCACAACCGACCCCATGTGCTGGTAAGTGCCTAGCCTAACCTCGGCGAAGTAGTGACGAGGCTAGGACCAGACTAGCAAATAAACCTGTGCAAGATAGCATACAAAATAATAGGAAGCAGATAACAATGATGGCAACAATGATCAACCAGTGATATAAATAGCAGGCAACAAGAACAACATAGTTGTTTCTCAACAAATAATAAATACAAGTGCAATCAATTAATGAAGTCCTTCAAATATAAATCTTTCGCCTATAAATCCTTCAAGTAATAATCTCTAAGATAATATTCTTTTCAATAAATATATTTCCTTCAAATAAATATCTTTCAAATGAGCATTTTTCGAATATAATTCTTTCGAGTAAAGGTCACCTTGTGACGCCTCATTTCATAATCATAATACTATAGGTCTCAGCCCACTTTTATATTTTTACGGCATCTCGTGCCCATATGTGTATTACAACCGCACGGACAACTCACGTTCCATTAAATAAAACTATAATATTTTTTCCGGCACCTTGTGCCCACATATTTCTATCTCGCATTGCACAACAATATTCTCATATTACTCAGTTCCATACCCAATACAATTAAGAATATTCAAGGAGCCTCATTCGCTTAACATAAAGTAGAGTACATCTTCCAGCCCAATTAGAAAATCAACAAGAAAAGATAGAGTTGTTTTTTTTAGAAGTCATCTGATAAAGAAAAAACTCATTTCAATTAAAGTACAATATCGAATGAATCATTACCTTAAATACGAGAAATCAATAAATCAAAACATAGTAGAAACTCATTTTTAAGTAAAGTACAACCTCAAACTGTTTAAGGAAAATTTAGTTGAGAAATCCATTGAGTTAAAAATGTAACAATTGTTGAAATTTGAAGTGTTAAAAGCTTTATATAAATGCGGCGAGGTAGTTAAAACAAAACGGGTTCCAACATTAGCAGTAAGAAAAATTTTGAACCATTAAAATACTTGAATTGATAACAACAATTAAACACAACAACAGAGAGTGAACGGTATCACCCTTCGTGCTTTTACTCACGTCCTCACCATAAGAACCAAAATTCACTTTTATTCTTTCTTGTTGCGGCGTGCAACCCGATCCCAACCATATATTACAGTTGCGGCATGCAACCCGATCCAGATCATTTAATAATGATGTTGCAGCGTGCAACCCGATCCAAATCATATAATATTGTTCGGACGTGCAACCCGATCCACATATTTAATATTGTTGCGGCGTACAACCTGATCCAAACCATATAATATTGTTGCGGTACGCAACCCGACCCATATATTTAATATTGTTGCGGCATGCAACCTGATCCAAACCATATAATATTATTGCGGCGTGCAACCCGATCCATATATATAATATTGTTGCGGCGTGCAACCCGATTCATATATTTAATATTGTTGCGGCGTGCAACCTGATCCAAATCATATAAATGTGACGACCCGACCCGTTGTATCATGAGTTACCGCTCTGTTTCCCCCATTTTTAGCTTCTTATTGCTTCATTATCCGTATCTTATGTGATCGAGTTGATTTGGAGTGGTTTTGGTAAGAAATGAGACACTTAGTCTTTTTAAGGAAGGCTTAGTTTGGGCAAATCAACCGGACGTTGACTTATGAGTTAGAGTGCTCGGTTATGGATTTTGATGATTCGGTTAGCTTCGGGGGATGATTTGTGACTTAGGAGTGTGATCGGAAATGATTTTGGAGGTCCGGTGTAGAATTAGGCTTGAATTGGCGAAGTTAGTATTTTGGCGAATTCCGGTTGATAGGTGAGATTTTGATCCGGGTGTCGGAATAAAATTCCTAGAGTTTCTGTAGCTTTATTGTGTTATTTGGGATGTGTGTGCAAAATTTCATCTCATTCGGACATCGTTTGGTCGGATTTTTGATCGAAAGTGTATTTCGGAAGTTTTTGGAAACTTAGGCTTGAAATCGATGAGTTTTGGGTAATTTGATGTTGTTTGAGGTGTTTTGATGATTGTAACAGGTTTGAATGATGTTATGAATTATGTTGGCATGTTTTGTCGAGGTCCCATGAGGCTAGGATAAGTTTTGGAAGATTTTTTTTGCCATTTTGAGCATAAGCATGTGATGATTCAAAGGTCTATTTTTAGTTCTAGAGATCGAAATTTGATTTCGAGACTTCCAAAATTTTAATAATGAATTATAGGAGTGATCTGGAAAGTTTCGTCTAATTTCATCAAGTTGCAATTGGGTTTTTGATGCGAAACATGAATTAATTGCTTAACGAGCGAAACGGGTATTGCACTGAGCAAATGGGCTCCAAATTGTGTTTAGATTGAAGGAATAGGTTTGTATTATTATTTGTGACTCATAGGAACAAGAATCATCGAATTCCGAGTTCGTATGATAGAGTTAGAGCATTTTTAGTGAAATAAAAAACTGTTGCAATTTTCTGGGCACTTGCTGGTATTTTCGCAGATGCGATGAACAGTACCGCATCTACGACGAACAGTAATTTTGCTTCGGCGGTGAATAGTCTGCTTCTACGATGAACAATGATTCTATTTTTGCAGTGAATAGTACCGCAGAAGCGAAAATTCTGGACAGTGTATATTTCGGAGCAGTCCGAGATTTTTTCTCATTTTTGGAGCTATGGAGCTCGGATTGAAGCGATTTTTGCCATATGGATTGGGGTAAGTGTTTTATATCCAAAAATGATTATATATAATGATTCCATGGTTATTTTCATCAAGTATTAGTGAATCAAATGGAAGAATTTGGAGAAAATTTGTAAACTTTTCAAAAACAAAAATTCTAGATTTGGAGGCCGAATTGTTGTCGGATTTTGGTAAAATTTGTATGGTTGGACTCGTGGTTGGATGGAGTTTTATATTTTGTAACTTTTGTCGGGTTCCAAGATGTGGGCCCCACGGGCGAATTTTGGGTGTAATTTCAGATTTTTGACGGAAAATGTAGAATTACATATGGAATAAATTTCTATAATTTTTATTAACTGAATCGAATCGTTATGGCTAGATTCGAGGCATTCGGAGGTCAATTCGAGGGGCAAAGGCGTCGCGAGTTAAAGGAATAGTCAGTTCGAGGTGAGTAATGATGTTAAATGATGTCCTGAGGGTTTGAAACCCCGGATTTGCACATCGTAGTGCTATATTGAGGTGGCTTGCACGCATGATAGCGAGTAGTGGGGTAGAGAACCATTGGGGAATGTGACTTAGTCCGTCCCGATTGATGATTTTACCGCATATTTGACTAAAACTTATTTGTTATTATCATGATTTGGGCTAATTGCCATATTTGGGCTTCGTGCCAATTATTTGAACCCTTCGGGGATTTTTATCACTATTTCCTCACTGTTTTGACTTATATTTAAACTCAGTCCTGTTGATAATTATTGTTTTACAGACTCAGCTGCTTTTATACAGATTTGAAACTCAAATGATATTCTAAATGATATTTTGGGTTGAGAACTATTATTTTACAAATGCCCGAGGGGATTATGATGATTTTTGGACTGAGTAAGGCCGAGGGCCATATGTGAGGATATGTTGAGTGATGTGAGGAGGCTTTCAGGCCTTATGAGTGATGTGAGGAGGCTTTCAGGCCTTATGAGTGACGTGAGAAGGCTTTGAGGCCTTATGTTATTATGTGAGAAGGCTTTCAGGCCTTATGTTATTATTGCGCTTGGGCTGTAGGAGCCCCTCCGGAGTCTGCACACCCACAGTGAGCCGTGGGTACCCACTTGGCCAGGTAACAATGACTGACCAAGAATAAAATCGTGCGGTCAAGTAACAATGACTGACCAGAGCGGACAAACATTAGACAATGGTAACAATGGCACCGTAGGACGCATCTTGGTCAGGTAACAATGACTGACCGGGAATAAATTCATGCCACGAGGTGGCTTGATATTGCACTTGGGCCGTGAGGGGCCGTTCCTGGAGTCTGCACACCCCCAGTACTGAGCCCGAGGGGCAGATTTCTACTTGTTATTTTGATACTGAGCTTGAGGGGAATATTTCTACTTGTTATTTTGATACTGAGCCCGAGGGGCGGATTTCTACATGTTATTTTGATATTGAGCCCGAGGGGCAGATTTCAATTTGTCATTTACTGCCAAATTACCTGTTTTACTGTTTTAAAAGAGATTTCATTTGATATTTCACTGATTTGCTATTTAAGTGATTTTACTCATTGGGTCGGAGTACTCACATTACTCCCTGCATCGTGTGTGCAGATTCAGGCATAGCAGATTCCCATCCGTAAGAGCTGATCCTTCCAGTCCAGGCGGTGTTTTTTGGAGATTGCGAGGTAGCTGTTGGCGTCCGCAGCCCCCGTGATTCCTTTATATTATTATTTCCATGTTATTCTAACTATTGTATTGGATTTCGTATTTAGTAGACATGTGTCAGGATTTCTTAGTTGCTCATGACTTGTGACACCCCGGTTAGGCTGTGTTGGGTTGGATTTCCGCATCTTTATCGATATTTTTCCGCTATTTGGTATCATTAAACCATGATTATACTATAATTATGTTAAATAACTGTTTTAAAGGATGAATTGGGTTGACTGGCTAGCCTTGTCTTCACGAGAGGCACCATCATGACCGGGTTCGGGATTTGGGTCGTGACAAATTTGTTCTTGCTGGACTAGGACCTGCTTATCGTCCTTTTACAAGGTCTCTTGAATCACGTCAAGAGGATATTAGTTTTGATGCATTATATGGATTGTTGTTGAATGAAGAAAGGCAGTTAAAAAGGGATGAAGCCCATACTGTCATTGCACCTACAGCACAGTTTACTCAGAGTTCCTTTTCTACCACTCGTGGACGTAGTAGAGGTCGAGGGAGTCGAGGCCGTGGACGCTCCTCCAATCAAGGGTTCACCCAATCATCTCAAAATCGTGGGTTTCAGAACTTTGCTCAGACCAATACTCCATCTCAAGCTTCAACCATGTCTGGAATTATTTGCCACAATTGTGAAGGTAAAGGTTATATTGCACGCGTGTGTCCATCTTCTAGGATTAACACTAGCAACAAAGCTTCTGGACCACCTGTCTCTAATTTAGCAAGAACCTCTTCTGCTCAAGATTGGTTAATGGATAGTGGCACCACACATCATCTCACAGCTGATCTTAATAACCTGGGTATTCATTCTGAATATCAAGGGCATGAAGAAGTTACATTTGGTAATGGTTCAAAACTTCCTATTTCCCATGTTGGTAAAAGTTCAGTTATTATTTTTGATAAAAAGTTTATTCTTGATGATATTCTACATGTTCCAAATGCTACTGAAAATTTATTATCTATTAGTTCGTTTACTAAGTCTAACCAAGTTTCAATTGAATTTTTTCCTAACCATTTTTTGATTAAGGATTTGGCGACGAGGGAAATAGTGCATACAGGCCAGGATAAAGCTGGATTATATTCCCTTCCTGTGTTGAAATCATCCGCACCTACTTCTTATGTTGCGTCCATTGGGGTTTGGCATGCTCGTTTGGCTCATACATCCTATCCTACAGTTCGTCAAGCATCCAAAACTGATAGTTCTCTCTTCTATATGCCGAATGCCGACGAGAAATTATTCTGTTTAGTATATGTCGATGACATTCTACTTTTGGGTTCTAACTCTGCTCATATTGCAGCTCTTATTTCCAAATTGCAAACTCAATTTGTTGTTAGAGATTTGGGAAAATCGTCTTATTTCTTGGGTATTCAAGCTAACTGGACACGTGAAGGATTGCATTTGTCACAAGGTAAGTATGTCACAGACCTCCTTAATCGTGTGCGAATGGGGTCGTGCGGTCCTGTCTCCACACCAGCTTCATCATCATCCAAGCTTTCCACTGTTGGTGGTTCTC
>MU753564.1:0-36810 GCA_026770625.1 Nicotiana glauca
ATATATATATATATATATATATATATATATATAGAGAGAGAGAGAGAGAGAGAGAGTCAGAGAGAAGAAAAAACTTGAAAGAGTGTGTGACAACACATGTTTTTATCTGTAATAGGCTGACTAATTTAAGACCTTATCAGTCATTTGGTCCTGGTTTAAATATAAACCAATAAATTTACCTGTTCCAACATTTTGAATTGATTCATTAAATTGTTAATCAACCAGTTATTTAGGCATACCGATCACCATGGAGTTACTCCTGCACAGGTGATTCTGTTTTTCTAGAGGCCTTCATGTGATGTTCTGGTTGTACAATAACTTGGATATTGACCAGATCAATTGAGTAAGCGTTTAATTATCCAAGTCTATTTCGGTCTTATGAGGCTCCACTGCTTCTCCCTCAATGGCTGCAGGTTTTGTATCTTAGTTCTAAGTTTAACGTCGTCAGCTTGACTTATTAATTGCAGAATTCATCAGTCTATTAAAGTAACCAATTGATGTTGTTCAAAGTGTCTTCCAATGTACAATTTTAGCCTGTGACCATTTACCTTAAATTTGTCTCCTTCATTTTTCTAAATTTCAATTGTCCCGTATGGAGTAACACCTATAATATTGTAAGGACCTGTCCACCTGGATTTTAATTTTCCTGGGAATAACCTGAGTTGGCTATTGTAAAGAAGTACCTGATCTCCAATTTTGAAACTCTTTGACCGGATCAACTTGTCATGCCATATGTTTGTTTTTTCTTTGAAAATTTTAGAATTTTCATAGGCTCTTAATCTCAGTTCTTCCAATTCATTAACCTGAATAAATCGCTTTTTACCAGCGGAGGTTAAGTCAAAGTTAAGTGCTTTCAATGCCCAAAAAGTTTTATGTTCTAATTCTACGGGTAAATGACAAGCTTTTCCAAAGACTAATCTATATGGAGATGTTCCAATTGGCATTTTGAATGTCGTTCGGTATGCCCATAATGCATCATCTAATTTTAAAGTCCAGTCTTTTCTTGAGATTCCAACCGTTTTTTCAAGAATTCATTTTAACTCGCGGTTGGAAACCTCAACTTGCCCTTGAGTTTGAGCATGATATAGTGTTCCTGTTTTGTGAGACATTATATTTTGACAGTAAAGCAAAAAATTACCTATTGATGAAATGAGTTCCTTGGTCACTAATGATGACTCGCGCTGTGCCAAATCTGGTAAAAATATTTTTTCTAAGAAAATTACACACTATACGAGCATCATTTTTCCTTGTGGGGATGGCTTCAACCCATCTTGACACGTAATCCACAGCCACAAGGATATATTCAAAAGAGTGAGAAGAAGGAAAATGACCCATAAAATCTATTCCCCAAACATTAAATATTTCACAAACCTGTATTGATTGCAATGGCATCTCATCTCTCTTGGTGATATTACCTGTTCTCTGACACCTAGAACACTGTGCTACATATGCTCGGGCATCTTTAAAGAGTGTGGGCAAGAAGAATTCGGCTTTTAAAACTTTAAAACTTGTTTGATTTGCTGCATAATGTCCTCCAATTGCTCCATCGTGACAGTGATATAGAATTTTATTCATCTCTTGTTTAGGTACACACCTTCTAATGATATTATCTGCACAATTTTTGAATAAGTAAGGTTCATCCCAAGGATAATACTTTGCATCAGATATAAGCTTTTTTCTTTGCAAGTAAGAGAAATTTTGCGGTATCCACTTTCCAACCAAATAGTTTGCGATATCTACAAACCAGGGTGGTTGAATCGCAATTGTGTCAACTGAAAAAATATGTTCATTAGGAAGTTCTTCTTTTATCTCATTAAACTCAAGGTGTAACGACCCGACCGGTTGTTTTGAGTAATAGTGCTCTGTTCAGCAGTCGAAGGCCATGAACAGCTTCATTTCAGGTATTATGACTTGTACGCATGGTCGGAATCGTATTTCGGGAAGTCCAGAGTTGATTGGGGAAGAGAATTCTTATTTCGGAAGCTTAAAGTTGAAAGAATGAACTAGGATTGGAATTTTGAGTAAACGACCTCGGAATTGGGACCTGAAGGTTCCAGCCGGTTCGTATGATGATTTCGGACTTGGGCATATGCCCGGATCGGATTTTGGATAACCCGGGAGCGTTTTGGCGCCTATAGTGGAAATTGGCATTTTGGAAGAAATTTCATAAGTTTGGTTAAAAGTGCATTTTAATGTTATCGATTTTCGTTTGGAATTATGAGACTGGGCGTAGCTTCGTATGGTGATTCTGGAGTTGGGAGCGCGATCGGAAGTGAATTCGGAGGCCGCTAGGTCATTTTGAAGCCATTTGGCTAAAGATAGAAATTTCAAGGTTTTTGAGAAGTTTGACCGAAAGTGGACTTTTTGATATCGGTGTCAGAATCCTATTCTGAAAGTTGGAGTAGGTCCATAATGTCAAATATGACTTGTGTACAAAATTTGAGGTCAATCGGACGTGATTGGATAGGTTTAAACATCAGAATTAGAAGTTGGAAATTTCAAGGTTCATAAAGCTTGAATTGGAGGTTGATTCATGATTTTAACGTTGTTTGATATGATTTGAGGCCTCGAGCAAGTTCGTAACGTGTTTTGAGATTGGTTGGAAGGTCTGGTTGAGGTCCCGGAGGCTTCAGGTGGATTCCGGGTGGTTAACGGATCGAAAATGGATTTTTTTGAAAGATTGAGGTTTGCTGGTTGCTGGTATTTCCACTTCTGCGGAAATGGGACCGCAGAAGCGGCCCCGCAGAAGTGGAAAGGGAGACGCAAAAGCGGAAGAGAGGATTCTGGGGAGGATCACATATGCGTTCAAAGTTCCGCGCAAGTGGAACCGCATCTGCGGGAGGCTGGTCGCAGAAGCGAAACAGGGAGGCCGAGGGTGGACCGCAGAAACGGCCCAAAATCTGCAATAGCGGAACCGCATATGCGTTGGGCCGTCCATAGAAGCGAAAATTGGGCTGGAGCCTAGGACCGCATAAACGGTACTTTTGTCCGCAAATTCGGAACCGATAGGTGGAAATAATTCCGCAGAAACAGAAGCAGCTGAGACAGTGAGGTCTTTTAAAGTTCGGGGTTGAGTTAATTTCAACCCCATTTTTCTTCCATTGGAGTCGATTGGGAGCATCTTGGAGGTGCCATTTTCGTCACTTGTCATGAGGTAAGTAATTTATGTTAGTTTTGAGTTAAATACAAGGTTTATACATGGATTTAGACTTGAAAAATTGTAGAAAATTGAGGTTTTGGTAGGAAGACCTAAAAATTATATTCTTCGAATTTTGCCGCAATTTTGAGTGTGGAATTAAGAGGAAATCATATATTTGAGTTCGTGAGATCATGGGTAAACTTTATCTTCGAAAAATTTTGGATTCCGGGCACGTGGGCCCGGGGGCGTTTTGGTCAACTTTCCAATCGGAGTTAGAAATTGCTATAAATTAGTTTTTAATGATCATTTGAGCATATATTAATAGATTTGCGTAACCATTGGCTAGTCTTGGAGCGTGGTGCATCAATTGGATTCCTCGGAAGGGTGTGGAATGCTAGTTATGAGTCTTCGGAGCGAGGTGACTCTCCTTTCTAACCTTGTAAGAGGGAATTGTTCCCATAGGTTGAAATAATTGATTATGTGCTCCTATATGTGGGGGATACGTACGCACGAGGTGATGAGAGTCCGTGCGTAGCTACTATCATGCTAATGTCTGGGTAGTTAAGACCCATCAGCATGTTATACTTGGATTAATTTTTAACCCATTGATAACTTGAATTGTTTAAATCACCTTTGATTAGTAAATGAATTTAATAAGAGATTAAACATCATTCCCTGAATTGTTAAACAGAGAAATTTTCTTAATTGGATAAATATCCCCAATAAATTCTTAATTAGTTATTTGAGCATGTATTTTATGTGTACCTACGTTGCATGCGTAATTCTCGAGCAGGGTATGTGTTTATTTATGGAACGTGACGAACGCCTGGATAGATTAAATAGATGCATCTATTGGTTCAGGCCGCTCGACCCTCGGCAGTGCACAGTTTACATTCCTGTTGGATCGGGCCGTCGCCTCAGTGTGATTTGCGCATGCTATTTGTCGTTTGGAAATTTTAAAATGTGAAATTTTCCCTTCGTGGCTTGAGATAAATTGATAAGATAATAATGAATAAACCTTGGAAGCCCTTGATTAATTGTTAAAGGTGTTTACCTGTTATCTGGCTTCGCGAATTAGAACTACTATATAAATTCGTGATTATCCTCGCATTTGAAGAATATTGTTAGATGACCTTTAGTGAGTGTCAAAGTTGGCCATCTCGCCTCTACTTCTTCGAGATTAGGTGGTATACTCATTGAGTACACGTTGATTACGTATTCATACTACACTTCTGTGCATTTTTGTTGCACATGTATATATATCTCTAGCAACCTGGGCATAGCGGCACGGATGACACTGGGACTAGGTGAGCTGCATTGTTTGAGATGACCCGCAGCTAGTATAGTTCCCTTCAGCATTTTTATTATTTATTCCATGTCCACTGTATTTCGGATAGAGGTTGTATTTTATTTTCCTTATCGATAGTTGCACATGCACTTGTAACATCGGGTTCTGGGGATGTATTTGGATTTATTCGGAAATCTTAAAAGTTGTTTAAATATTTCATTATTTATTTGGAGCAATATACTGAGTCTTGTTTAAATTGTATAAAATAAATGTTTTCAAAATTATTATAACGAGAATTTAATTAAGTATTCTAGTTGGCTTGCCTGACAGAGGTGTCTGGTGCCACCACGACCCTTAGTGGATATTGGGTCGTGACAACATGGTATCAGAGCACTAGGTTCCTGTCGGTCTCACGAGTCATGAGCAAGTCTATTAGAGTCTCGCGGATCGGTACGGAGACGTCTGTACTTATCCTCGGGAGGCTACAGGGCTGTTAGGAGTACTTCCCTTCTTGATTTCCTTATCGTGCGGTTCAATTTCTTTGAGGCTTATGCCTTTGATTTCTTCCTGCTCAATCTTATGTGAGCGCTTGTTATAAATCAAAAGTTGAAGAATTGAAATGGCACTAGAAATGTGGTGCGGGGTGATTCTCCCGGTATAGTTGATTTGACTTTTATGGTCGCCTTATGGAAGGATATTCCATTGTTTCAGCTCATTAACAGAACTTATAAGAGCCTTGATGCTAGGCACAGGTTGCCATAATGCTTATGAGCGATTATTCAACAGTGTTGTTGTGATGGTAGGGTGTTTGTCCACGTGTCGGGGCAGTGAATGAATTGAAGGGAGGTTTACTCAGTGTGTAATCAAAGGGATTCAGTATTTTATTCCCGGTAGGGGAAGGATAATAGAACTAAGAATGGTCAGATGCGGACTGGTGGAAGTAATGAAACGTGGTAATTGCAAGCGTGGTGGAGTTCTCCTCTATATGGGGGTGTTGTTGTCCTAATTGAACGCTTTAAGTTTGTTAGTGTTATGATCTGCTACAATTTGCCTTTGGGGTAAGATATTATGAAATAGTATTGGAGATACAACTATAAGATATCGTAGGGTGCGGTAGTTCTAGATTTAATCAGTATTTCAAGATGTTGACGGTTAAATAAAGATGACCGTTGGAAAAGTTTGGGGGTAGTAGCAAATTGTGGATTCGAGTTCTATGAATATAAATTTTATTAAGACAACGACTGGGCAGCAAAAGATGAGAAAGGCATGTGGGAAGTGTCAGGCGGAGTTTTATACTTCTAAAAGGCTAGGCTTAGGGAGCGCAGGCCGAACATTTGATTGAAGGAGTGAGTTTACCAAAAGTGGGAGAGTGGCGGAGCTGTATAGAGCATAGTAGTAAGATGACTACGTGCCTAAGGATAGTTTGGAAGGATCTGGGATCTTAGCAATGGGCAATGGAAGTCTGTAGAGTTAATTTGAAGCATGGGGTTGTTATGCGGCGGGAGATTTGGTATGAAGGAAAGGAGCTGCTTGAAATGAAGAAAGATGTAGCATGACTTTGAAGTGGAAGGATGTTGTCGCGCATTTAATGGGTGTCCACGAGGGGTAAATGGACTGGTACAGCTAGGGAGTGAGCTTGGACTCAAGGGGGTTATTCCCTGTGAGCAGTTTAGCGGTCTCATGGTTGGCGAGGCTTCTGCGAAGAGTTATACGAGTTATGCAGCAAAGGGAACTGTTGTGTGAATGTTAATGATTTAGAGTATCAAATTGGGTCCTACGGTAAAATATGAAGAATGATGGCGATTGATTGCGCAAGGTTATGTCAATACAAGATTAAGAATCCTGGTGAACTCCAGAGTTTTGTAATAATGGCTTCAAGCTAAGTGGGAGAGTCCCACCACCTACGATTGGGTTGCATGGTTAACTACCCGCGAGGTTTCTGGTTATTTGCATACTGAGGGGTTATCCCAACTACGGAAAAACACCATAAGTAGTAATTTGAGCAAAGGAATTATTAAAGATGTGCTATGGTTAGCCTTATGGGCTCATGTTTGAACTTGGGAAAAGATTCAAGGTTTATGCCTTGTATAGAAGCGGGTTAAAAGGGGACTGACTCTGCCAGGTGCTTCGTTGAGAGGGTATTAATGTGCTAGAAGATTCAGGGAGCTGATTATATTCTGGATCAAGTCAGAGCGGGTGGCTCTCAGCAACGGTCCTAGTGGAACTTAAAAGATAAAGTATGGTACCTAATGATTTCAAGCCTATAAGTACAACTAAGAATCAAGCTTTGTAGCAACTTAAGAGAAGGTGCCCAGAATGTTCTATAATGTGTTACCTTGTGGTGTAGCATTTGAGAAATGTGAAATAATTCATGAGATTTGACAAATCATGGTCTCGCGATTCAAGGTCAGTTGGGGTGAGTGTAGAGGGAGTATGTTATGTGTTGAAGAGAGTTAGTATTATTTCCAAAGCAGTCAAGGATAAATTGGAAGGAAAAGGGATTGATTATCCATAGTTGAATTTGGCCTGTTAGGGTCTGTGATCAGTCCATTCAGCGTGATCGAGTTATGTGTACGATTTGTGGCGGTATGTGTGAGGTTTGTCGGCCGCTGTAATTGATGTTATTCATAAGCATTCTTTTGTTATGGCTTGTTAAGTGGAAGCGGATTCCGAAAGGAATATGGTGGCTTGGGCCACTTCTTAGAGATTTGCATATCCTACGGTTATGGGAATTTACTTGTGTTGCTATGATTCTCCTGAAGTGATTTAAGTGAAAAGTTCGTATATGATGAAGTATTAAAATATTAATGATTTCGGAGTTACGATGAAGATCGTGTTCTATTGTATGTTGTCACATTAGGTGCAGTGAGTAGCATGGAAATTGGCAGTGTGGATTGAAGTTGCAGTTTGATGTTGGTAAGGATGTCACGAGCTCAGATGAGCCAGAAAAAGGGTGGAATGATTAAAGTAAATTGGTGTTGTCTTCAGCGTCAAACGAGATCGATGTTTAGTGGAAAAAGTCCTTGCATCATGGTTAAGGATTCTTGATCACTTTTGCGTTAGTGCAACCAATGATTTGGATGAGCAAACCCGTTATTTATTTCATAAGGTATTGGGAGCGTGTCCAACTGGAAGATTGTATAAGTGTCACATGTAGTCACTTGATTGACTAAAGATTTGAACCAAGTATGAGGATTGTGGTAATATCATTAATTTGAGAATTTAGCCCTAGAGGACACTTTGTTTATTGGGTTATGAACTGAGGAGGTTGCTCCGGTTATGATGGGTGTTCTTATGTGTTATGAGAAAAAGTGAGTTACTATGGACCTTTGAAAGGTCATTAGCCAAGTTGGTGCAATCAGAAATCGGCTTGAGATCAGTGGATTGATTTACATGTGAACAGGGCTTTATATCAGGCCAGTTGTGTTCATTTCAGTAACGCGCTCCTTATGGAGTAGTCAGGGTGTTATCTCGTTGTAAAATATTTCATGTAGTGATGCATTGCATCGTGTGAGTTGTGAGACAGCCTGAGAAATTGTGTATGTGTTGAGGATCAGCGTGGAAATGATGTATTGTGAGCAAGATGGCTCTTGGGATTCAGATTTGTGTATCGCACCTCAGTTGTGCTTGAGTTTGTAGCTTATGGCGTTGTATGTTCCCTCAGGGATAGTATTACGTGCTTAGAGTGCTTGTGACCGAGATTCGGTATTCATTGTAATAAGCAATTTAGCTCGATGTGTATCTCCTTATATGAGTTCTACGTATGGATCGGGTGGCACGCCGCTATGGGTATGTTATTTGGATCAGTTGGCACGCCGCCATGGTTATGTTGTGAGGATCGGGTGGCACGCCGACATGGTTATGTTATGTGTATCGGGTTGCATGCCGCAATAGTGTGATGTGAGTGTAGTTTTCTATATACTATTTTTGTATGTTCTGCTTCCTATTTTCTAAGAAAAGTCCGTAGTAGTGCGGGTGTTAGGTACTTCCTTCCAGAGATCGTTTTCCTTTGGCATTGCATTCGAATTAGTGGCTTATTGCCTGATCAGTTGTATCGGATGAGACGAGATCTCTTGATCTAGGATTCTGTGCAATCCAGTTGTATGAGGTCTGTTATGGATATAAGACCATTATTGGGTTCAGAATGAGGTGAAGGTTTTGTCAAGAGTATAGACCTAATGTTTTGTTGTCTCGGCAGTCAATTAAGAATGTTGGTACATATCTTCCGTCATGGCAGTATGGTAAACAATAGAGTAAGACATGTATATATCATGGGGTGCAATGGGAACATCAGATTAGTAGGATTTTGACCATGTTGATTAGAAAAAGGCTATTGTGGTCCTGTGGACTAAGTGTTGCAAAGTAAGAATCCAGCAAAGTTATGTAGTCATGTTTGAGTACAACGTTTAGTGATTGATATGGTGATCATATGTTGGAAACGGGCCTGGCATAGGATTTCGGATGTTGGAATCGGGCTCTAAGGCTTATTTGCTTGAATAAATTTGAATATCTTCAGAATTTATCGAGCTAATGTGCTCAGCTAAGTTGTGGTAGCACGGGAAGGTGCATGAGGTGCTAAACAGTGATTTCAGACTATTTTCGTATAGATCTCAGCACGTTCGAAAACGAACGTATGTTTAAGTTGGAGAGAATGTAACGACCCGACCGGTCATTTTGAGTACTAGCTCTCCATTTAGAAGTCGGATGACATGAACAACTTCATTTTAGGTATTATGACTTGTACGCGTGGTCGGAATCGAATTTCGGGAAGTCCAGAGTTGATTTGGGAAGAGAATTCTTATTTCGGAAGCTTAAAGTTCAAAGAATGAACTAGGATTGGAATTTTGAGTAAACAACATCGGAATCGGGATCTGAAGGTTCCAGCCATTTTGTTTGATGATTTTGGACTTGGGCGTATGCCCGGATTGAGTTTTGGATAACCCGGGAGCGTTTTGGCGCCTATTGTGGAAGTTGGAATTTTGGAAGAAATTTCATAAGTTTGGTTTGAAGTGCATTTTAGTGTTATCGATGTTCATTTGGAATTTCGAGTCTGGGAGTAGCTCCGTATGGTGATTCTGGAGTTGGGAGCGCGATCGGAAGTGAATTTGGAGGCCCTAGGTCATTTTGAAGCCATTTGGCTAAAGATAGAAATTTGAAAGTTTTTGAGAAGTTTGACCAAAAGTGCACTTTTTGATATCGGGGTCGGAATACGATTCCAGAAGTTGGAGTAGGTCCATAATGTCAAATATGACTTGTGCGCAAAATTTGAGGTCAATCAGACGTGATTTGATAGGTTAAAACATCGAAATTAGAAGTTGAAAATTTCAAGGTTCATAAAGCTTGAATTGGAGGTTGATTCATGATTTTAACGTTGTTTGATGTGATTTGAGGCCTCGAGCAAGTCTGTAACGTGTTTTGGGTTTGGTTGGCAGGTTTGGTTGAGGTCCCGGGGGCGTCGGGTGGACTCCATGTGGTTAACGGATCGAAAATGGATTTTTTAGAAGGCTGAGGTTTGTTGGTTGCTGGTATTTCCACTTCTGCGGAAATGGGACCACAGAAGCAGCCCCGCAGAAGCGGAGAAGGAGACGCAGAAGCGGAAGAGAGGATTCTGGGGAGGACCGCAGATGCGGTCAAAGTTCCGCAGAAGCGGAACCGCATCTGCTGGAGGCTGGTCGCAGAAGCGAAACAGGAAGGCCTAGGGTGGACTGCAGAAACGGCGCAAAATCCGCAAAAGCAAAACCGCATATGCGGTGGGCCGTCCACAGAAGCAGAAATTAGGCTGGAGCCCAGGACCGCAAAAGCGGCACTTTTGTCCGCAAAAGCGGAACCGCAGAAGCAACTGAGGCAGTGAGTTCTTTTAAAGTTCGGGGTTGAGTTCATTTCAACCCCATTTTTCTTCCATTGGAGTCGATGGGGAGCAGCTTGGAGGTGCCATTTTCGTCACTTGTCATGAGGTAAGTAATTTATGTTAGTTTTGAGTTAAATACAAGGTTTATACATGGATTTAGACTTGGAAAATTGTAGAAAATTGAGGTTTTGGTAGGAAGACCTAAAAATTATATTCTTGGAATTTAGCCACAATTTTGAGTATGGAATTAAGAGGAAATCATATATTTGAGTTCGTGAGTTCATGGGTAAACTTTATCTTCGAAAATCTTTGGATTCCGGGCACGTGGGCCCGAGGGTGTTTTGGTCAACTTTCCAATCGGAGTTAGGAATTGCTATAAATTAGTTTGTAATGAACATTTGATAATATATTAATGGATTTGCGTAACCGTTGGCTAGTCTTGGAGCGTGGTGCATCAATTGGAGTACTCGAAAGGGCGTGGGATGCCGGTTATGAGTCTTCGGAGCGAGGTGAGTCTCCTTTCTAACCTTATAAGAGGGAATTGTCCCCATAGGTGAAATAATTGATTATGTGCTCTTATATGTGGGGACTACGTACGCACGAGGTGACGAGAGTGCGTAGCTAGTATCATGCTATTGTCCGAGTAGTTAGGACCCATCAACATGTTATACTAGGATTAATTTTGAACCCATTGATAACTTGAATTGTTTAAATCACCTTTGATTAGTAGATGAATTTAACAAGAGATTAAACATCATTCCCTGAATTGTTAAACAGACAAATTGCCTTAATTGGATAAATATCCCCGATAAATTCTTAATTGGTTATTTGAACATGTATTTTATGTGTACCTGCGTCGCATGCGTGATTCACGAGCAGGGTATGTGTTTATTTATGGAATGGGCCGAACGCCTCGGCAGATTAAATAGATGCATCTATTGGTTCGAGCCGCTCGACCCTCGGCAGTGGACAGTTTACATTCCTGTTAGATCGGGTCGTCGCCTCGGTGTGATTTGCGCATGTTATTTGTCGTTTGGAAATTTTCAAATGTGAAATTTGCCCTTCGTGGCTTGAGATAAATTGATAAGATAATAAAGAATAAACCTTGGAAGCCCTTGATTAATTGTTGAAGGTGTTTACCTGTTTTCTGGCTTCGCGAATTAGAACTACTATATAAATCCATAATTATCCTCGCATTTGTAGAATATTGTTAATTGACCTCTAGTGAGTGTCGAAGTTGGCCATCTCGTCTCTACTTCTTCGAGATTAGGCGGGATACTCATTGAGTACACGTTGATTACGTACTCATACTACACTTCTGTGCATTTTTGTTGCACAGGTATATATACCTCTAGCAGCCTAGGCATAGCGGCACAAATGACTCTGGGACTAGGTGAGCTGCATTGTTCGAGACGACCCGCAGCTAGTATAGTTCCCTTCAGCATTTTTATTATTTATTCCCTGTCCATTGTATTTCAAACAGAGGTTGTATTTTATTTTCCTTATCGATAGTTGCTCATGTACTTGTGACACCGGGCTCTGGGGATGTATTTGGATTTATTCGGAAATCTTAAAAGTTGTTTAAATATTTCATTATTTATTCGGAGAAATATACTGATTCTTGTTTAAATTGTATAAAAGAAATATTTTCAAAATTATTATAACGAGAATTTAATTAAGTATTCTAGTTGGTTTGCCTGACAGAGGTGCCCGACGCCACCATGACCCTTAGTGGATTTTGGGTCGTGACACAAGGGGAGGTTTTTCTAATCTAGATAATTGGTCAGCTACTTGGTTCTCTATCCCTTTCTTGTCCTTTATCTCAAGGTCAAATTCTTGCAGAAGTAAAATCTATCTTAATAATCTAGGTCGAGCATCTTTCTTATCTAAGAGGTATTTTAAAGCTATAGGATCAGTAAAAATAGTGACCTTGGTTCCTATCAAATAGGAACGAAATTTATCAAAAGCAAACACTACTGCTAGTAACTCTTTTTCTGTTATGGCATAATTCACTTGAGTCTCACTCAATGTCCTACTAGCATAGTAAATAGGAGAAAAAATCTTATCCCTTCTTTGGCCTAAAATAGCTCCAACTGTTGTATCACTAGCATCACACGTGACCTCAAAAGGTTGGTTCCAATCAGGGGACACAACTACAGGTGCAGTTGATAACTTTTCCTTAAGGGTTTCAAACGCTTTCACACATTCTCCTGAAAAATCAAACTTAATGTCTTTCATCAAGAGGTTAGTCAGTGGTTTTAAAATCTTTGAGAAATATTTTATGAATCGTCTGTAAATACCTGCATGACCTAGAAAGCTTCTAATACCTTTCACAGTTGTGGGAGGGGGTAATCCTGCTATAAGATTAATTTTTGCCTTATCAACTTCTATCCCTTTAGCAGTGATTTTATGTCCTAAAACAATTCCTTCCATAACCGTAAAATGATATTTTTTCCAATTAAGAACTAAGTTTGTTTCTTCACATCTTTTAAGAACTAAGGTCAAGTGGTTAAGACAATCCTTATATGTTTTGCCAAATAGTGTAAAATCATCCATAAAAATTTCAAGAAATTTATCAATCATGTCAGCAAAAATTGCCGACATGCAACGCTGAAATGAAGCGGGGGCGTTGCACAGACAGACCAAATGGCATTCTCTTATAGGCATATGTTCCATGAGGGCATGTGAAGGTTTTCTTATCTTGATCTTCTGGTGCAATTGGTATCTGATTATATCCTGAGTAGCCATCAAGAAAACAGTAAAAACCATATCATGCAATTCTTTCTAACATTTGATCAATAAATGGCAAAGGAAAATGATCTTTTCTAGTGACATCATTGAGACGTATGTAATCAATACAGACTCTCCATCCTATAACAGTCCTGGTAGGTATGAGCTCATTATTTTTATTTTTTATGACAGTCATACCTCCTTTCTTTGGTACTACCTGAATGGGACTTACCCACGGGCTGTCAAAAATGGGGTATATAATACCTGCTGCCAACAGCTTTATGATCTCCTTTTTTACTACTTCCTGCATTGCTGGATTCAATCTTCTTTGCGGTTGGACTATTGGCTTGTAGCTATCTTCCATGAGGATTCTATGTGTACAAATAGCCGGACTAATCCCTTTAATATCTTCTACAGTCTACCCCAAGGCTCCTTTGTGTGCTTTCAATACTTTAATCAAACTATTTTCTTGTTCTGCAGTAAGAGAAGATGAAATAATTACTGGAAATAATTCTTGCTCAAGATAAAAATATTTCAAATGAGAAGGGAGAGTTTTGAGTTCAATCTTTTATTAAACTTTTTCGGATTTCATCTCTTTTTCTTCTGAATCTTTGTCCAATATTTCAGCATCTCTTCTCATGGTGGGATCATCGTCCTGTGTGGTGCCTGAGTTGATCAAGCATCTTTTCATTGAATTTGAAGATCATCTTTGAATTCCTCTATAAGATAACTAATCATGTCAATTGAAAAACATGAAGATGATGTTTCATCTCCTGAATATCTTAGTATCTTTTGCATATCAAATATGAATCTTTCTTCATCAACTCTTAAAATTAATTCTCCTTGATGAATATATATAATTTCTCTTCATATAGCAAGAAATGGTCTACCCAAAATTATTGGTTCATTAGGACATTCTTTAATTTCAAGCACTATAAAATCGACAGGGAAAACAAACTTATCTACTCTTACGAGTACATTTTCAATTATTCCTGTAGGTTTCTTAGTACTTTGATCTACAAACTAAAAAGAAACACTTGTGTCTTTTATTTCACCAAGATATAACTTTTTAAAGAAATAAAATGGCATCAAATTTATTGAATCTCCAGAATCACAAAGTGCTTTTTCAAAATATACTCCTCCCAAAGTGCATGGAATTGTAAAACTACCTGGATCGTCAAGTTTTTGTGGTAGCTTATATTGAAGTATAGCACTGCAGTTTTCTGTAAGCATTACCACATAAACTTATTTTAATTTTCTTTTACTTGACAAACTTTCCTTTAAAAATTTGGCATATGCATTTATAACAAAGCATCGGTAAAAGAAATATTGATGTGAATTTGTTTTAATATCTCCAAAACTTTTGCAAATTGGTTGTCAAGCTTTTCTCTTTTCATTTTTTGTAGAAAGGGAATAGTCATAGGGAGAGGAATCAATTTTTTAATATTTTTTTTCTTATTTTTTTCTTGACTTCATTATTTTCAGACGGTTCAGAGGGTATTTCAACATTCTTACCGTTGTTTACCTGTTGTTCTGACTGGTCTGCATTAGCTTCATCAAGATCCTTACCTGACCGTAAGGTGATGGCCTTAAGGTGCTCTTTTGGGTTTTTCTCTATATTTCTTGGTAAGGGACCTTGAATCTTTACTTAAACAAGAGCTGCCAATTGGCTCAACTGTATTTCCAAATTTTTGAGGGATGAATTTTGGCTCTCCATCTTTTCATCAGTGACCTTAATATACTTATACAGAATATCATCAAGACTTGAATGAGCTTGTTAAGGCCTTTGCTGATAGGACCCTGCTTCTTGATAAGGTCAAAAGTTTGATTGACTATGGTTTAGATTCTGGTATCTGGGTGAACCCTGTGTTTGTTGCTTCTGGATGCTTTGAGAGTTCTCTCCACCAATTGGTTTGCTCCATTGAAATCCTGGATTTTTTTTGTGCCATTGGACTTCCAAAAGGATACTGCTTGTAACCGATGATATTGACATGTTCATCATTGTGATTGGTTACTTGACATTCATGATTCTGATGATTTCCTCCACACATGTCACAAGTCTCAGATTGGCTTGGTTGTTGTGTATTCACCTGAAAAGTTTCAAACTTTTGTGCCAAAGAAACAATTTGATGCATTAGTGTATTTAAAGCATCAACCTGATTTACTGTAGTAGCCTTCTTGATAATTATACGCTTAGATGGCCATTGAATGGCATTCTCAAAAATTTCATTCAACAATTGCAATGATTCCTCTGTTGTTTTTCCCATTACTGAACCTCCTGCAGCTGCATCTATCACATTTCTAGAAGAGGGTTTTAGCCCGTGATAAAAAAATATATAACTGCATATGTTCAGGAATATCATGGTGTGGACATTTTCTTAACATTGCTTTTAACTTTTTCCAAACTTGATAAACTGACTCTGTGTCAGTCTGAAAGAAATTAGATATGTCTTGTCTTAACTTTATCGTTTTAGCAGGGGAAAAGTATTTATTTAAAAATTTCTGAGTCATTTGGTCCCATGTGGTAATTGATCCTTGAGGAAAACTTCGCAATCAAGTCTTAGCATCTCCTTTTAAAGAAAAAGGAAATAGCCTTAAAATAATTGCTTTAGGGGATACTCCATTATACTTAGCAGTTTCAAAAAGTTCCAAAAAGTCAATTAAATGACTGTGTGGATCTTCACTTGCGTCTCCAGTGAAGATGCAAGACTGTTGAATTGTTTGAATCAGACCAGACCTGATTTCAAAGTTGTTGGCTGCCACTAGATTCATAGTTGAAATGGTCAGGTCTAGCATAATCCCTTAGGATTCTGTTTGCTGGCCTTGGCGCCACTTCATCAAATTGATCTTCTATTTGGACTGGTGGTGGTACTTCGCATGGGTTGATATTTTTTACTTCCTGATTCTCCATACCTTCACAAGCTATGCTTTGGAAAGATAATGCTTGTCCTTTCCTGTGCAATCGAAGAGATCTTTCAATTTCAAAATCGTAATTGACCAACTCTTTTATAGAAGAGCGGGTCATAAACTACTCAAAATTCAAAAGAAAAACAAACTGAACTTAACTCCTAAAGTGGTAGTAGTAGTAGTAGTAGTACTTAGAAGAAAATAATTAAAAGAAAGTGATGAATAACAAGGAAAACAAAGATGAAAAAGATGACAAAAATAATAAGCGATCAAATAAAAATAGTAGTATGATTAATATTATTATTATTATTATTAATAATAGTAGTAGTAGTAGTATATGATAATAGTAATTATATTAGTACTAATTAGCAATAGATGTTATGAAAAAAACTGGTAAACAAAATCAGTTAGTAGTAATAGTAACTAACGATGGAAAATAATAATATAATACTAATATAGAATATAGTTACAAGGAGTACCAGTATTAATAATAGTGACTGTTATGCTATAATGATGATAAAAAGGATAAAGGATAATAGCACTTGTATGAAATGTTAGTACTTGTAATAGTAAAAGTAATAGTAGTACTATTTAATAAATATTGATAATAAAGATAATAATACTAATAGTAAGTTCCCAAATTAGTAACAGAACATTTAGTCTGAAGTAGACTTGTGCTAATCCCCGGCAACGGCGCAAAAAATTTGACGAGGCCAATGAGCATAAGATTTTTATGCTCGTACTCTGTCAAATTCTAGTATAGTTTATGATATCGTCCCAAAGAGATTGGAGAATCTAGCTACAAACTTATAATATTGTTACTACTATTTGAGAAAACCAAATTGATGAAGTTTTGTTTGTTGAAAATTTAAATTGCTTAAATTGAAAAAAAATAACTTTCGGGAGATTTATATTTAAAAAGAGTTGGGAATCATTGAATTCACTCGATAGCGTGATAATAATAAAATCTTAGCTTCTACATGTATTTCTCTTAAGAATAACTGTTTATTGCTAATACAATTATATTTTCTCACTAAGAAATAATCAATTAATAACACTCCATGAGGTTATTTAAATCAATTGATATATGACTCGTGATGATTAAACTGAAATAATTTTCTCGCCTGAATTGTGCTAAAAGATAGCAGAAACCTCTTGCAATTACTTTTTACTAAAAATCAATAATCTTGCCAACTACAACTCCTCTGTGAGAATTAGAATGGAAGTAAGCAAGATTAAAGACTTGGAATGATAGCTTAAAAAGAATTGCTCTCACTCTATTATTTTACCCAATAGTTATCGCATATTAATTTTGCTTCGTGAGAATTAAAAAATTGACATATAACTAATTTTGGAGAATAAATAGATAGAAGTGATAATAATTAATTAAAACTAATATTCCAGCACAATATAGAAATATCCTCTTGTGATTACTTTTTACTAAAAAATNTTCATTCTATTATTTTACCCAATAGTTATCGTATATTAATTTTGCTTCGTGAGAATTACAAAATTGACATACAACTAACTTTGGAGAATAAATAGATAAAAGTGATAATAATTAATTAAAACTAATATTCCATCACAATATAGAAATATAACTAGAAAGTTTCAGATCAAGCATGTAGTAAAATTGAGATTAATATTATAACAATATCGAGCTTCATCAATTATCCCAAAGAAAGAAATTACTCCATTATGGAGTATTTAAATCTCACAAAGAAAGGAATTCTTAAAATACTATCAACACTCTTAGAAAATCCAAAGACTACAAGATAAAGTAAAATATATAAAGAAAGAAGCAAAGACCAAAGCTAGAGAAAATTTGCTAATTAGGCACGTAAGATCTTCCTCCCCTCTTTTTCAACACAAATAAGACATCCTTTTTATAGAAATCAAATCATGGGGTACCACGATGCCTCATGGTTCTTTTGCCATGATGTGTCGTGATCTCTTTTTATTCCTTTATTTGCTTTATCATGATATTTTTATTTCTTGTAAAATACTATTAGAAAATACAGATAATTTATATATATATATATATATATTCACACTTCTATTGCCATGATGCCTCGTGGTTCTTTGCCATGATGCGTCGTGATCTCTTTTTATTCCTTTATTTGCTTTATCATGATATTTTTATTTCTTGCAAAATACTATTAGAAAATACAGATATATATATATATATATATATATATATATATATATATATATATATATATTATTTAAAATAATTTATTTTTAAGTATATAATATATGAATATTTTATAGTCATCATCGAGCCCTGCACTCGACCCTAGAGAAAAGGGACCCAAGGTAAAGGGATACGTATAAAAATACGTAAAACCCTCATTGGTGAAGGTGACCCACTCTATCATACCCGGAGGAAGGATGTCAAGGTTGGGGCAGTTAAAGTTGTCCTTTAAGATGGGGATACTAGAAGGCCGAGTAGATGAGGGATACCTACTAACAGCACAAGTTCGTGAAGACGCAGAAGGGAACTTCTCTTGGAAGTCATTCACTATACTGAGTTTTTTGGTATAATGGTGTTTAGAGTGGGCAGTTCAAAATCAACATCAGCGTCCTCATTTTTCTTTAGGCCTCCACTCAAGAGAAGGCCAGAATTTCCACATGGTACAGTAAAAGAACCATGATAATAAAAGGTTAGTAAAAATTTTGCTGAGAAAATCGGAAGAGATGGAAAACTTTCAAAGCAGAAGAGTGTAGAGAAGAAGAAGAACTTGAGAAAATTTGGAAGTAAACAAAGTAAAATGGTGAGTATATGTGAAGTTATAAACAACAAGTATCGTAGTCATGACTACCTCGTAAACCTGCAAAACTATTTACTGAATTGTGGGGCAACACATGTTCGAAGTATTAAATGTGAGAAGAAGTTCGTCCTTTCAAGATTCAGATATTGTTCAAGCTATTACTCGCCAAGAAAGGGATCTTCACCAACTTCTCGATAACACAAAGATATGTCTCCGAAAATTAAGAGGACTATCTGTATATGGTAAAATTCGTTTAAAATAAATAATCGAATGATAGCATGAAATGTGGAACCGAAAATAGGTAAAAAGCGAGTCAAGTAATAGCCAGCACCGGGAACAACAGCTACAATTAACATCTGGTAAATCCATAAGGGAGCATGATCAACAGGAACATATCAATTATTTGCCATCGGATAGCATTCAATGAGAAAATATTCTCTAAAATTAATGAACAACCATTACAAAGAATATTTGCATTTCAAATGGCCTTCTGTTACATATTTACTAGTGACCCCTTTATTATCATTTAAGTGAAGCTTGATCCTAGGATCTTATTTTTCTAGGTATTGTTATAAATAGCAGACTCAGCCGCCATTGTAACATGATTATTGTCTAGGAACTCATATTTTTAACTATATTGTGTACTCTTGTAATCTAGTTACTACACTTTAATTGTATTTGAGCCCAATTTATAATGCATTGTACTTATTGCGCGTGTTATGCTGTCTACGATGTGATTTCAAGTAGAAAAATAAGTTTGGAGCTAAAATGGATAATTTTGAGCTTTGAAGTCTGAGTAGAAGCCCAAGAAATTAAGTTAGGATCATGTTCAGGGGTCAAGGACCAAGTCTGGAAGCCAAAAAGTGAGAAAATAAAAGATTACTCTAAAAAATACGCTACCGCGTTGCACAATACGTTGCAGGGCGTGGGCCGCTAGTGCAAAATTCCTGCAGAGTGTAAAAATTAACTCTATCAACTTCTCCTCAGTCACACCCCAAGGGGCGGCGCGCCATGCACCGCGCATGTGCAAATTTTACTGAGTATTTCTCCTGCTCCGGCTTGGAAAGGATAGTTCGGAAGTATAAGCTAATCACCTATTGAATTCGTGAGAATCGATAGAACCTCAAGAATGAAATATAATAGTGTCATATCCATAATAATCCTGCACCTATTATGTAAAAACCATTATTTCTCACATTGATAAGAAATAAACTCTGCTAATCTCTAGTTCTTTGCCGTCAATTGTCAATTTCTTTACTTTAGAAGTTAATCGTAGTTCGTAATCATTCCAATAAAATTTTGACCATTCTGAATAGCAGTGAAATCAGGAATTACTAGAGTATTATTTAAATCCAATCCCTATGGAAACGATAATCATATTATATTATCTTTGGCTAGCAAGCATAAACTTTGGGCTGTGTTTTGCGCTCATCAAATTTTGGCACTGCTGGTGGGAATTGGCAATCAAAAGTGTTCAAAATAAGTTTTGGTGCTAATTCAGGAACCTATTTTATTTTATTCTTCATGGGTTTTCTCTAATATGTGCACACAACAGTTTGACTTCTCTGTTGTATGACAAGATCTTCTTCAAAGGAATTAATGCCATACAATCAACAGGTGGAAAAGAGTGTGTGATAGTTAAGGAAAGAGATAGAACTCAACAGAAAGTTCTTGGGGCAACCTTCAATGTCACGACCCAAAATCCACTACGGGTCGTGGTGGCGCCGGACACCGCTGTTAGGCAAGCCAACCAAGAATGCATAATCAAATTCCAATTTTAGTATTTGCGAAAATCATTTCTTTTTCTTATACGTTAAATATTAGAGAATAAAAATTTTACAAAATGAACATGAATTCGATAAAAGACTTAATACTGAATAATCCAAAATCTTTCCAGAACCCGGTGTCACAAGTGCATGAGCATCTACTGATAGGGAAATAAAATACAACACCCGTCTGAAGTACAGTGGACAGAAAATAAATACAATATGCTGAAAGGGACTACACTAGCTGCGGGTCACCTCGAATAATGCAACTCACCAAGTCCCAGAATCATTCGCGTTGCTACGCCCAGTAGGCTGCTAGAGATACCTATTCCTGTGCAATAAAAATGTACAGAAGTGTAGTATGAGTACGTAATCAATGTGTACTCAATGAGTATCCCGCCTAATCTCGAAGAAGTAGGGACGAGATGGTCGACTTCAATACTTTCTAGAGGTCCAATGATAATAAACTAGAAGTGTGAGGAAATCATGGATTTTTATAGCAGTTCTAACTCGCAAGGCGGAAAAACAGGTAAACACCTTTAACAAATATTAAGGGATTTTCAAGTTTACTTTTCATTATCTTATCAATTTATATCAAGCCATGAAAGGCAATATCCACATTTGAAATTCTCAAGTGACAAATAACATGCGCAAATCACACTGAGGCGACGGCCCGATCCAACAGAAATATAAACTGTGCACTGCCAAGGGTCAAACGCCATAAACCATAGATACATCTATTACCCCGCTCGTGAATCATTCATGCGACACAGGTACACATAAAATAAACAATCACCCTGCTCATGAATCATTCATGTGACGCAGGTACAAATAAAATACATACTAAAATAGCCAGTTAAGAATTTATCGGGGAATAATTATCCAAATAAAACCAATTCTCCTTTAACAATTTTTAAGAAATGAAGTTTAATCTTTTTATAAATTCTCTTACTAATTTAATGTGATTTAAGCAATTCAAGTTGTCAATGGGTTCATAAATAATCCAAGTATAATATGCTTTGGGGTCCTAACTACCCGGACAATAGCATAATAGTAGCTACGCACGAACTCTCATCACCTCATGTGTACGTAGCCCCCACAAATAGGAGCACATAATCAATTATTTCACATATAAGGACAATTCCCTCTTGCATAGGTTAGAAAGGAGACTCACCTCGCTCTAAAGATCCGTAATCGGCTTCCGCGCCCTTCCGAAGACTCTTATTGATGCACCACGCTCCAAAACTAGCTAATGTTTACGCAAATCCATTAATTTATTATGCTCAATTATTCATTACAATCTAATTTATAGCAATACCTAAATCCGATCGAAGAGTTGACCAAAACACCCTCGGACTCACGTGTCCGGAATCCAAAATTTTTTGAAGATAAAGATTACCCATGACCTTAGGAACTTAAATATATGATTTTCTCTAACTTCCATACCCAAAATCATGGCTAAATTCCAAGAATATAATTTCTAGGTCTTTCTACCAAAACCCCAAATTTTCTACACAATTCATGCTTAAATCCATAAATAACTGATGTATTTAACTCAAAATAGGTGGAGATAACTTACCTTATCATTAATGATGAATATCCTCTCTTAAAACCCCTCCAAGAATCGCCCAAACCAAGAAAATATGAGAGAAATAGCCAAAATTTGATTTTTAAAACACCCTCACTGCCTCAGCAATTTCCGCTTCTGCGAAAATATTTTTGCTTCCACGGTCCCACTTTTGCAGACAAAACGCCGCTTCTGCGGACACTGGGCTCCGTCCGAATTTTTGCTTCTGCGGACGGCCGACCGCTTCGGCGGTTCCGCTTTTGCAGATCTAGGGTTGCATCTGCGGTCCTGGGCTACTTCATCTCCAACCGCTTCTGCGACTTCTTCCTCGCTTCTGCGGGGCCGCTTCTGCGATCCCAGATCCGCAGAAGCAGAAAAACCAGAAGCAGCAACTCCAGCCCCCCTACAAACTTCAGATTTGATCCGTTAGCCACCTAGAATCCGCCCGAGGCCACCGGGACCTCAACCAAACCTACCAACCAATCCCAAAACACATTACGGACTTGCTCGAGGCCTCAAATCATATCAAATAATGCTAAAACCATGAATTACACCCCGATTCAAGCTTTATGAACCTTTGAAATTTTAAACTTCTATTTCCAATGTTTAAACCTATCAATCACGTCCGATTGACGTCAAATTTTGCGCACAAGTCATATTCGACATTACGGACCTACTCCAACTTCCGAAATTGGATTCCGACCTTGATATCAAAACATCCGCCCCTGGTCAAACTTCTCAGAAACCTTCAGAATCACCATACGGAGCTATTCACAGTCTCAGAATCCCAAACGGACATCGATAACACTGAAATTCACTTCAAGCAAAACTTATAAAATTTCGTCTAAAATGCTAACTTCCACAATATGAGCCAAAATGCTCTCGGGTTATCCGAACCCGAACCGGACATACGCCCAAGTCCGAAATCATCATACAAACCTGTTGGAACCTTCAGATCCTAATTCCGACGTTGTTTACTCAAAATTCCAGTCCTAGTTCGTTCTTTCAACTTTAAGCTTTCGAAATGAGAATTCTCTATCCAAATCGACTCTAAACTTTCCGGAGCTTAATTCTGACCATGCGTACAAGTCATAATACTTGAAATGAAGCTGCTCATGGCCTCAGACTGCTGAACGGAGCGCTAGAACCCAAAATGACTGGTCGGGTTGTTACATTCTATCCCACTTAAACATACATTCGTCCTCGAACGTGCTTAGGACTACACTGAAGTAGTCTGAAATCTCTGTTTAACTCCTCATGCACCTACCCGTGCTACCACAACCTGTTTGAGCACATTAGCTCGATCAATTCTGAAGATATTCTCTTTTGCTCCAACCGATATGCCTTAAGGCCCAATTCCAACATCTGGAATGCTATGCCCGGCTTGTTTCCAACATAAGGCCACCATATCCATCACTACACGTTATACCCAAACATGACTGCATAACTTTGCTGAATTCACACCTTGTATCATTTTACTCGCCGGACCACAATAATATTTTCTGATCAACTTAGTCAAAATCCCACTAATCTGATGCTCCCATTGAATCCCATGACCTATGCAGGTCTTACTCTAACCTTTACAATACCGCCACGACGGAAGAGATGTGCAGAAATTCATAACCAACTACCGAGTCAACAAATCATTAGGTCTATACCCCTGACAAAAACCATCACCTCCTTCAAGACCAAATAATGGTCTTACCTCCATAATATACTTAATATACTCAGATAGCACTGATCCTAAATCCAAAAATCTTGTCTCACCCAGTACGAACTGCTCAGACAATAAGCTACCCCAGACATAATCAAATGTCTCATATGATGCCACAAAGTGCCAATAGGCCACCAATTCGAATGCGATACAAAAGGAAAGCGAACTCTGGAAGGAATTACCTAACCCACGCACTAATACGGACTTTCCTTAGAAAACAGGAAGCAAGGCATACAAAATAGCATATAGAAAACTATACTCAACATCACACTGTTGCGGCGCGCAACCCAATCCATACAACATAACCATGGCGGCATGCCACCCATTCCAAATAACATACCCATGGTAGCGTGCCACCCGATCCATATGTAGAACTCACATAAGGAGATGCACATCGAGCTAAATTGCTCATTACAATAAAATACTGAATCTCGGTCACAAGCACTCTAAGTGTATAGTAACTTTCCCTGGGAGACATATAATGCTATAATACACAACTCTAGCACAACTGAGGTACAATACACGATCTGAATCTCAAGAGTCATCCTGCTCGTGTAACCTCATCTCTATGCAGAACCTTAACACGTAATACGTTTACCAAGCCGTCTCACAACTCGCACGGCGCAATACATCATTACATAAAATAGCTGAAGACGAAATAACACCACGACTATTCTTCCATAAAGAGCGCATTACTGAAATGAACACATTTGGTCTGATATAGAGCCCATATTCACATTTGAATCCATCCACCGACCTCAAGTTGATTCTGATTGCACTGACTAGGCTAATAACCTCTCCAAGGTCCATACCAATTTCCCTCTTCTCATAATAAACAAGGACAACCATCATAACCGGAGTACTTATCCACAGTCCACAACTCAATAACTGAGTGCTCTCCGGGCATATATCCTCAATGTAACGACATCATCGCAAAACTTCATACTTGGTTTAAATCTTTAATCATCAAAAACTCCTTTCCTGCTCATCCGAGCTCGCGACATCCTTGTCAACACCGAACTGCAACTTTGGTCTTCACCTCAAACTCCACACTACTCACTGCACCCAACGTGCCAATATACGATAGGACATGTTTTCGTTATAACTCCGGAACTGCTAACAGGTTAACACTTCATCATATGAAATCTTTTCACTTAACTCACTTCAGGAGATCCATAGTATCACATAGGTGAATTATCATAACCGTAGAATATGCAAATCTCTAAGTAGTGGTCTAAGCCACAATAGCCCTCCCGAAATCTGATTCCACATAACAAGCCATAATAGTAGAATGCTTCAGAATGATATCAATTACGGCGGCTGACAAGCCTCATATGCACCGCTACAAATCACTTACATAACTTAATTACGCTGAAAGAGCTGATCTCTACCACCAACATGCCAATTAAATTATGCCTAACCAACCTATCTTCTTTCGATTCACCCCAATTATCTTAGAAATAATACTAATTCCATCCAACACAAAACATACTCCATCTGCACTCATCTCGAGTGACCTCGAATCACGAGACCATGCTGTGTCAAATACCACAAACTGTTTCATATCTCTCAAATGCTATACCACAAGTTAACATATCATAGAACATTCTGGCACCTCCTTATAAGCTGCTACAAAGCTTGATTCTTAACTGTACTTATAGGCTCGAAATCATTAGGTACCACATATTATCTTTTAAGTTCCACTAGGACTGTTGCTGAGAGCCGCCCGCTCTGACTTGGCCCGAATATAATCAACTATATGATTCTTCTAACACAAACATATCCTTTCGAAGGAGCACCAAATAGAATTACTCCCCAAATCTGAACATGGGCCAATAAGGCCAACGATAGCATACCTTTAATAATTCCTTTGCTCAAATCACCACTTATGTTCTTTCCCCGTAGTTGAAATAGCCCATCGATATGCTAATAGCCAAAAATCTCGCGAGTAGTTAACCATGCAATCCAATCATAAGCGCTGGGACTCTCCCACTTAGCTTGAAGCCATTATTTCACAACTCTGGAATTCACCAAGATTCCCTAGCTTTCATCGACATAACCTATGATAACTGTGATTTTTACATGTTTTATACCCATTCTTGCCTAGGTTTCGTGCATGAATTCCCATAAATTAGTCCCAAAAAGGCTTACAAGTTGCGCTTGATTGCAGGTTTGAGCGACAGGATGACAAACGTCAAAGATCAGCTTGAAAAAGGAGTGAAATCTGCCAAGTGTCAAAGGACCTGTGAAGTGGGGAACAATATTGACCTGCGCGGACCGCACTTATTTTCCACGCGACCGCGCAGAAGAGGTTCAGAGACTACCCAAGTAATTGATGACCTGCGCAGACCGCACTTATTTGCCATGCAGCCGCGTAGAAGAAGTTCAGAGATTGGTATTTTGTCAAAGTCTTCCATGCGGCCACGTCCATTTTCCACGCGGTCTGCGCCTGTTAACCAATGCGGCCACGCCCAAGTTCTGCACAGTCTGCGTCTCTCAGCTAACGTGGCCGCGCAACCTTTGTGCGTGGTCCGCGACCTCAATTTCAGAAGCAATCACTGAAGACCAAAGATCCCTCCGCGGCCGCGCGACATTTGTGCGCGGTCCGCGCCTGACCCGTAGGGGTATTTTTGTCCAATTTTTCCTGTGTAGTATAAATAGAACATTTTACTTTTTAGCTGGGGGATTGTATCAGATATAGCCGTTGCGCTCGTGAGACTCAAGTTTTAGCCTATTTTGGGCAATTTCATCTTGTTTTATCATAGATTCTTGTAGATTCACTCTGTAGTTAATTAATATGTTGATTTTATCTCCTATTTCTTCAATTTCTGTTCCTATTATGTCTAGCTAAACCCATTAGCTAGGGTTGTAGCACAACCCTAGCATGGGTAACTAATGGTTGTGACTGTTTAATGCTTGAATGATGTTGGGTGTTTGCTATTTGGGTTAATTTTATGGTTTAATTAGGATTTGGTGGTTGCAAACACTGAGTCTAATTTAGTGGGTCTTGATTCTTCTTGAGAAAGAGTGTCGATGACTCAAAAATTGACCCAACAAGGAATTGGGATGGACCCAGGAGAATGGTAGTCCCAATTAATGGGTTAAACCTCGAGAGAGTAATTACCCAACTTGAACCATAAGTTGCTTGGGCATATTAGCCTACCCAAATGGTCTTGAGAAAGTCAATTGGGCAAAATCATTCTCTCTACTGAGAGGTGTGAGAGTGAGTGCAATCGTGCAACGGTTATAGCATAAGCCCCATAATCATCATTCTTGTATTAGGAATCTCCACCCGTTTGTTGACTACCTAGGTAAATGCCAAGACCCTAGTGATTTTCTCTATCTTGTATACAACTTAGAATCAATATTTTAGCATAACTTAGTTTTAACTAGTAGTTATTAAATCTTAGTTGATAATTATAAAACCCCAAAAAAATGATAGAAGTANATGTGGAAATTGACCTCGATACCACTATTGGGTAAAAGTATTAGCGCCCACTCTTCCTAAGGTTGAGTCCGCTGCGATCACTTTTTGGCACCGTTGCCGGGGAGCTTACGGTGTTGACTATTTGTGTAGTTAGATTTGTGTTTTGCTTCTCTTTCCTTCTTTTTACTAACGTTATTTGTATCAATCCATCAAGTATCCATGGCTCTACAAGGAAATGTCCCTTTTGACAACGTGAGCGCGGGGGAGGAGGTTGATGATGTTGAGCAAGATGAGCTCCTGGTACCTCAAGTACCACGGAGAGGTAGAAATGCCAATGCAAATCAAAATGATCAAATCCCAGACTCTCCTCCGCCTCCACCAAGAGTCGCCCCAAGGGTTCTTCCGAATCAGGGTTATGCAAGTTCCATAGTTCCTCCCCAAATCCGGGCGGGGAATTTTCAAATTACAAATGTTATGTTGACACTTCTCGAGCAAAGAGGGTATTTTACAGGCGCCTCCGACCGAAATGCATACAAGCACTTGAAGGGGTTCGTAGATACTTGCTGGGGGAGTAAACAAACCAATGTGTTCGAAGATGCTTTGAGATTGAGGCTTTTCCCGTTCTCTCTTCGAGGGAAAGTATTGGATTGGTTAGAAAGGATTCCAAATCATTCCATCACAACGTAGGATGAATTGGCGGACAAGTTCATTGCCAAGTTCTTTTCTCCAAGTCACATGGCGGCACTTCGTGATGAGATTTTGTCTTTCAAACAAGAGCCAACGGAACCTTTGCATGAAATATGGGAGAGATTTAGAACTATGGTAAAAGAGTATCCAAATAATGATATGAATGACGTGATGATTCAACAAACGTTCTATAGGGGAATCAACATAACTAACCAATGCATTGTGACCCAATTGGCGGGTGGAAATTTTATGAAGCTCCCGTACAATGAAGCTTGTGATGTGTTAGATGAAATGGCCGATACTTCTTCAGCATGGCAAAGCCTGGCAAACATTCCTCAAGGTGATCCTAATGTAATACATTTGCATAAGGAGTTGCATGACCACGGCCAAGCCATTGCCGAACTCACAACAACAATGAACCAACTGGCTAAGGTGCAAATTCAACAAGTTCAAAACCCGCGCCAAGTCAATGCCATGGAAGGAGTGAATATGATGAAAAGAAGGCTAAGAGGGCAACAACCTCAAGGAAATTGTGACAACTATGATGATGGTGGTGGTTATTCAAACGAGTGCTATGATAAGCAAAGTGAGGATTGTCAATATATCAACAATTATCAAGGAAATAGAGGAAACCAAGGTAATCAACAATGGAGATCCCAAGGGAATTGGAGCAATCAACAAGGAGGCGGCAATTGGAACAATAATAATCAACAACAAGGCGGTGGAAATTGGAATGGGAATAACCAAAACAACAATTGGGAAAATCAAGGTAACAATGTGTGGAAATTGGAATGGAAACAACAACAACAATTGGAATAATAACAATGGTCAAGGGGGGTGGAATAACAATGGTGGTCAAGGTAATAGAGGGCAAAGTTTTCAAAGGCCCCCGATGTTTCAACAACCAAACAACCCACCTCCGTTTCAAGCTCAAGGGTCGAGTTCGTCGGGTAATGACATGGGTCGAATAGAGAACATGTTTGAGCAAATGATGAAGAGAAGTCATGAATCCGATGCACAATTGGCCTCCCATAACACTTCGATCCGTAACTTGGAAGTACAACTGGGGCAAATTTCACAATCTCTCAACCCTCGCCCAAAGGGTGCTCTACCAAGTGATACGGTAGTGAATCCCAAGGGTGGGAATAATAATCATGTGATGGCAGTAACCACGAGAAGTGGAAGAGGCGGTGATGTGCAAGCCTCAAGAGGTGATCGAGTTGTTTTCAACGAAGAAGAGTTGCAAACTGATAAGACGTCATTGGTAGTTGGAGATGTTGTTGAACCAAATGCAAGAGATGAGGTGAGAATTGATATTGATGAGGGTGAGAAGGAGACTCAAGTGGCCGTGAACCCGTCTAGGGAACACGTCATTGATATGCCCGAACCGATGGTGCCAAAAGCCAAGGCACCCTTGCCTAGGCCTCCTCCGCCATACCTTCAAATATTGGCCAAGCAAAAAGGTGACAACCAGTTTAAAAAGTTCATTGAGGTGATGAAAAGTTTGACTATAAATGTGCCTTTAGTGGAGGCACTTGGACAAATGCCGGGATATGAAAAGTTCATGAAGGATTTGGTTACTAAAAAGAGATCTATGGAGTGTGAGACAATCAAGATGACACATCAAGTGAGTTCCATTGTACACTCCATGGCTCCAAAACTAGAGGATCCCGGAACATTCACAATACCATGTACCATTGGAAGTGCCGATTTCGCAAAAGCCCTGTGTGATTTGGGGGCAAGTATAAATCTCATGCCATATTCAGTTTTCAAGACATTGGGAATCGGACAACCTCGTCCAACTTCTATGAGGCTTAAAATGGCGGACTGGTCAATGAAGCGGCCTTTGGGGATTATTGATGATGTCCTTGTTCGTGTTGACAAGTTCATATTGCCGGCTGACTTTGTGATCTTGGATTGTGAAGTGGATTTCGAGGTGCCTATTATTCTTGGGAGGCCTTTCCTAGCTACGGGGAAGGCCTTGGTTGATGCAGAAGCGGGAGAATTGACCTTCCGTGTCGGTGATGAAAAGGTGGTGTTCCACGTGTGCAAATCTATGAGACTACCAAATAGCACCGAGGTGTGCTCGTTTGTTGACATTGTCACGGCAGTGATAGTGGATGACGCAAGTGCCATGGTGAATGTTGAAGACCCCCTTGAGGTCGTGCTCTTGAACATGGATGTTGATGATGATGTCGGGAGAGTTGAATGTGTAAACGCTCTGCAAGGTATGGGCTCATACTCCTAGGAGTACTCCTAGGAGCCAAGGAAGTTATCTCTTGATCTTGAAAATTGCAAAACTCCACCCACCAAGCCGTCTATTGAAGAGCCACCGGTGTTGGAGTTGAAACCACTTCCTCCCCACCTCAGGTATGAATACTTGGGTCCAAATTTCACTTTGCCTGTTATTCTTTCGTCTTGCTTAACTAACTTGCAGGTTGACGCCACTTTGGCGGTGCTCCAAAACCACAACCGGGCGATTGGATGTACATTGGCGGATATTCGGGGTATAAGCCCCGCTTTTTGCATGCATAAGATCCTTTTGGAGGAAGATGCAAGGTCGTCTCTTGAACACCAAAGAAGACTAAATGAAGCTATGCAAGAGGTAGTCAAGAAAGAGGTTATCAAATGGTTGCATGTCGGTGTAGTCTACCCAATATCGGATACTTCATGGACCTCCCCGGTCCAATGTGTGCCAAAGAAGGGGGGGTATGACGGTCGTCACAAATGCCAACAATGAATTGACTCCTACCCATACGGTCAAGGGTTGGAGGGTGTGCATGGATTATAGAAAGCTCAACAAGGTCACTAGAAAAAATCATTTCCCTCTACCATTCTTGGACCAAATGCTTGATCGTTGAGCCGGTCGGGCTTATTATTGCTTCCTCGATGACTACTCGGGGTACAACCAAATTCTCATTGCCCCGGAGGATCAGGAAAAGACAACCTTTACATGTCCGCATGGCACATTTGCTTTCTCAAGAATGCCATTTGGACTTTGTAATGCTCCGGAAACCTTCCAAAGATGTATGATGGCAATCTTCACCGACTTGGTGGAGGATATTCTAGAGGTCTTCATGGACGATTTTAAAGGGGTGGGGGACTCATTTGAAGAATGCCTAGTGAACTTGGACAAGGTATTGAAAAGATGTGAGGAAACAAATCTTGTACTAAATTGGGAGAAATGTCACTTCATGGTGCAAGAGGGAATTGTCTTGGGGCACAAAATCTCAAAGCATGGTATTGAAGTTGATAAGGCGAAAATAGAGGTCATCTCAAGGCTCCCTCCCCCTACTTCTGTAAAAGGGTTGAGGAGTTTTTTGGGCCATACCGTGTTTTACCGACGATTCATTAAGGATTTTTCGAGAGTTGTGAACCCGCTTTGCAAATTGTCGGAAAAAGATGTGAAGTTCGTCTTTGATGAGAGATGTATGGAGTCTTTTGAATTGTTGAAACATAAATTGACCACAATGCCCATCACCACTGCACCAAACTGGGAATTGCCTTTTGAGCTTATGTGTGACGCGAGTGATGTAGCGGTTGGTGCGGTGATTGGCCAAAGAATCAACAAAATGTTCCATCCGGTGTACTACGCAAGCAAGACGATGAATGAGGCTCAAACGAACTATACAGTCACCGAGAAGGAGTTGCTAGCCATTGTGTTCGCCAAGGAAAAGTTCCAACCATACCTTATAGGGGCCAAGGTGATTATCCATACCGATCATGCCGCCCTTAGGTATTTGATGACAAAGAAATATTCGAAGGCGAGGTTGATGAGATGGGTACTACTCTTGCAAGAATTTGATTTAGAGATTGTGGATAGAAAAGGGAGTGAAAATCAAGTAGCGGATCATTTGTCACGGCTAGAGGAAGAAGGGTGATCGAGCAATGGTGTTGAGATAAATGATGCTTTTCTGGATGAACAACTTCTCTCGGTTTCAATGCTAAACATGCCATGGTTTGCCAATATTGCCAATTATCTTGTTACCGGTGTGGTCCCGTATGAGCTCTCTTCTAACGAAAGGAAGAAGCTCAAGCAGGATTGTTTGGACTATTATTGGGATGAGCCCTATCTTTTCAAAATTTGCACCGATGGTGTAATTCACCGATGTGTTCCCGAAGAAGAGCAGTTGAGTATTGTGGAAGCTTGTCACTTTTCGCCTTATGGTGGCCATCATGGCGGGGCGAGGACGGCGTCTAAGGTGCTTAGTTGTGGGTTTTATTGGCCTTCGTTGTTCAAAGATGCCGGTTATTTTGTCAAGAGATGTGACGAATGCCAATGAGCCAGAGGGATTTCCAAGAAAGATGAGATGCCCCTTAACACGATTCTAAAGGTTGATATTTTTGATGTTCGGGGGATTGATTTTATAGGGCCATTCGTGAGTTCTTGTGGTAACACCTATATCTTGGTAGCGGTTGATTATGTGTCGAAATGGATCGAGGCCATCGCTTTGCCCAACAACAAAGCTCGAAGTGTAGTGGCGTTCTTGAAAAAGAGTATCTTCACTAGATTTGGCACTCCACCTGCCATCATTAGTGATGGTGGTTCTCATTTTTGCAACCGGGCTTTTGACAGTTTGTTAGCCAAGTATGGGGTAAATCACAAGGTGACCACTCCTTATCATCCTCAAGCAAGTGGCCAAGTTGAGGTGTCTAACCGAGAGATCAAGAGTATTTTGTCCAAGACTGTTAATGCAAATAGGACTGACTGGTCAAAGAAATTGGATGATGCTCTTTGGGCTTATCGTACAGCTTTCAAGACTCCGATTGGTATGTCGCCGTATCGGTTGGTGTTTGGGAAGGCTTGTCATCTTCCGGTAGAATTGGAACATAAGGCTATGTGGGACTTGAAAAAGTTGAACTTAGAATGGGACATCGCTGCCAACCTCCGAGTAGAGCAATTGAATGAACTTGATGAGTTTAGATTCCATGCTTACTCTAGCTCGTCCTTGTACAAGGACAAGATGAAGTACCTTCACGAAAAGTATGCCCGAGGGAAGGAATTCAAAGCTGGTGTCATGGTTCTTCTTTTAAACTCTCGGTTAAGGTTGTTTCCGAGAAAGCTAAAGTCTAATTGTAGCGGTCCATTTGAAGTGATTGGTGTAACTCCTTTTGGTGCCATTGATCTCAAAAATAAGAATGGTGAAGTTTTCTAGGCCAATGGGCATCGTGTCAAGCATTACTTGGGAAAGTTTGATGACAGCCACGTGGTGGCACTCATTCATTTGAAGTGATTGTGATGGTAATATGCGTCGTGCCGCGACGTTAAATTAGGCGCTTCTTGGGAGGCAACCCATGTCTTTTTCGTTTTCTTTCTTGTTATTTTCTGATCGTAGATTAGGATTTTTGAACTCATGGTTTGTGAGATGGTGCAGGGATAATGTTGAACCAGTGCAGAACAAAAGTTGGAAGTTTTCAGCCCTCTGACATTTACCTATGCGGCCGCGCACCAAATAAGTGTTGACCGCGCAAATTGGTGAAATACGAGTTGGGTCTCTGAAGTTAGTTGCGCGATTCGCATGACATTTTTGTGCGGTTTGCATAGGAGAAGTTAGACAAGCATGCTCTCCGAAGTTTCCGACGTGGCCGCGCACCAAATAAGTGTGGTCCGCGCTAGGAAGATGCAAATGATATGCTCTCTGAAGTTTCCCATGCAGCCGCGCCTCAAATCAGTGCGGTCCGCGTGGGTTGAGTAGTGAATAATAAGGCTAGAAAATCCAGCGCGGTCCGCGGCCATTTCTATGCGGCCGCGCTGGTAGGTAAGTAGTGGGTCCCAGGGTCCTTCTATAAATAGAGGCCTTGGGTCTCATTTGAACTTTTTCGCAAAATTTCCACTGAAGTTCTATTTTTTACTGTTCATCACCGTATTTGCTCACTAAGTCAAAATCCTTCATCCCTGGTAACAATTCTTTCCCATTTCATTCATAGTATAATTTTCTTTGTTTCTTTTAATTGCTTTCCATTAGTATAACTTCTTAGTTTTAACTATTAGATTAGATTTGTTGTGTTTACTTTGAGCAAAGGGCATGAATTTAAGTTAAATAATTGAGTAGGGACACTTAGGACCCAAAAATGTGAACAAAAATTTGAATTAATTACAAAATATCGTACTCAGTTAATTTTCAGCCCTACGTGGCTGTGCTCCCTTTATGTGCGGTCCGTGTTAGCTCGACTGCGGCCGCGGTCCAAAACAGTGCAAACCGCGTCCATAAGGTTCAGAGAGGTTACTTCTGGGGCAATTGCCATGCGCGGCTCGCGACCCACTTTTGTGTGGTCCGCGCCAAACCGACGAGGCCGCGGTCCAAATAAGTGCGGACCGTGTCGGTAGATTCAGAGAAAGGTGTGTTTGGAACATCTCAAGCGCGGGCCGCGCTCCAATTTTAAGTGGTCCGCGCTCCATCAGCGCGACTGCGTGACTCTTTTGAGCGGTTCGCGCCCCTCTACCTGTGTCACCGTGTCTGCAACTCCTGAACTTAACTGTCTTGTCTAATTCATCTCATGTGCTTCTACTAACAATGTTAGACATTTATTACTTGCAGATAATGGTCAAAAAGCGTGGGGGGCAAAGAAAAACAATCCGGGAGAGGTGATTCCTCCCGAGGGGGTAAAGGCAAGCGGGTGGTCAAACTCACTCCCCAGGTTCGGGAGAATATAAAAAAGACCCAAAAGCTAATACGGGCAGCTGACAGAGCGGCTTTGCACTCTATGGGGAGTGAGTATGCTCCATCCTGGGACATCACTTCAGAGTTTGCCCCCACCCACATGTCCACATCATTTCAGCTGCGTGATTCTCCTTCTACTGATCATAGTGATGCAGCCACCTCCAAGAAACCAGTGAATGTAGTTTCGGACTCATCTGATGAGTCTATAGCTAAAAGTGCAGAAGAATACTCCACCTCCCCCACAGCTTCATTATCCGGGGAGAGCGGTGGGTATGGTGAGGGGGTGAGCCCCAAGTTGGAAGTGTTGATAGAACGAGGAACCCGGAAGCATGGGCTGATCGATTTGTGAGCGAATTGGCCTTCCACAGATTTCGGGAATGGTGGCCCAAAAGGAAATTGATTCCGGAGAGAAAATTCATTGATGCTGATCTTGTCCCTCTAAACCCTCATGTTCAAGCTCAATTCTGAACTAGAGAGGGTTGGGGATTCTTTAAGGAGCATTCTGAAATGGCCAACGAACATATGGTAAAAGAGTTCTACTGCAATGTTCATCATGTAGTGCAGGACTCAAAGGCAACGAAAGTGCGGGACACTATAGTGTTGTATGATGGAAAGTCCCTGAATGATTTTTTGGGTTTCAACGAAGAGGATGAATCCCAATACTTAGAAAAGCTGGAAATGAAAGAAGAGGTTCGTCCTTGGTTGGCCCCAGCATTTGGCAATTCCGGGTACTGTCCCAACTTGGTTGAAAGCAGGGGAGAGTATTTTGAGGAACACTTTAAATTTTGAAACAAAGGGTTGGTTGACGTTCGTATGTAGTAGACTATACCCCTCCACCCATGATCACTCCATTCCCATTCCCCATGTTGTTCTAGTGGTATCTATCATGGTGGGGTTTCCTCTCAATGTGGGCAACATTATGTCGAGGGTGATCTCTACAGTCGAACAAGATACTAGCACAAACTATCCCTTCCCGAACACACTCTCCCTGTACTTTAGAGAATTGAAAGTGAAGAGAAAGAGGTATGATGTCAAGGTACCTCCAGTGGCTCCTTACTCCTCGTACAGTCAGTTGGGTACGGACAACCTAAAGAAGGGCAAGAAGACTCAGGCTTCCACTTCCACCGCACCTGGCCAGTCTGAGGAGCCAGCGGTTATTCAGCTTTAAACTGAGCCTTCCACCATCCTTGCTGCCAATACATCTACTTCAGCGGACTCGGATGTGCCTTCATCGAAGACTCACTGGTTCACCGCTCATTAGCTTAGTCAGTCCTTAGCCAGTTTGAACAACTGGATGTCAGCAGCGACATCCAAGTTGTCCACTTTGACCACTGCAGTTCAGACATCATCAGCTCTAGCTACCGTTGAGATTCCTCCGTTTATAGAGGAAACACTGAAGAAGATCCTGGCCAACCAGGAAAAGATGATGGAGACGCAGGATGCCTTGACTAAGGCAGTTGGGGCACATAGCAACGCTTTGGGTAAACTTGGCTCGGGAGCACAAGAAGTTGAGGAAGCAGAAGGCTTCCAAGGAGTCAGTGATGCAGTTGAGAGTGGATGTGGATAAGCTCATGGCAGATCAGCTGCCAATTGATCTATTATTTGGGGATCCAGCAGTTGAGCCAGCACCAGTTTAGCCACATGAGGAGGAGCAGAGGTCAAAGAAGAAGAGGAAACTTCCTAGCACTGCGGGAGTTATGATAGAGGTGGCTCCGGTTCAGGAGGTTACATCCAGTGGTCCACCAGTTGTAGAGCCATTTCCTGATCCGCCTCTTGTCACAGCAACACAGCAGCAGCAGGTCGGGGACCAGTCTGTGGTTCCCGCCTGTACAGAGGACTTGGAGGCCACTGATCAGCCCAAAGCGACAGAGGAGGCTTGAGGGGCCACTCTATATCCTTTTTTTTTGCTTATTTTAGTATTTGGCATTGGGGACAATGCTAGCTTTTATTTGTGGGGGTGCACCATACTATTTTGGACATGTTGGATGACTGTATATACTCTCTTTGTTTTTAGCACATTCGTAGTTGATGGATGGTTTGTATATAACTTTTCATTCTAGATGTTTTTCAACTTGATGCATATATTCATTATCCCTAGTTGTATATTCTATTCCACGTTTGTACATATTCATTCGGTTTTTCATGTTGGTTTTCTATTTTCGTTTAGATTTTTCATTTTAGTTGCAAAGTTAGGCTCGTAGCCTTTTTGTTTTGTTTTGAATTTTGCAATAAGCCCTTGGTTTTATTAATGCCACAGTTCTTTCCAAGGGTAGAGTGTTGTGCGAACCGGGTGGCTCTTCCCAA